>CM010618.1:2141665-2311665 GCA_003430845.1 Xanthoceras sorbifolium
CCAAGCCCTTCCAGTGGGTAGCTTCTAATTTCCCTTCTGCGATTGCTTCTGGTATATAATTCAAGTGAGTTTACTTGACCAAATATATTGATTGTCAAGCCAAACATCCCTGAAATTGTTTATTAGATTAAACGTACTTGTACTATTGCTAAAAACGTTTTTCAACGTTTTTGGGATGTTTTCCACAATTCTTGAAAGACTTGTAAATGAAGCATTTTAGTACCTTTTACATATATTTCTATTTATTGAATCAAAACTTTGTTTTGTAAAATTGAACTCAATTATAAAGATGATCTTCCATCTTCTATTGATTTCCAGTAGAGGAGGCTGAGGGAACTACATCTGCTCTTCTATTAGCAGTCTTGGACTCACGGTCGTCGAGATAGTGCTGGTAGATGTATGAAAGAAATCCCCATATAGCCAACACCAAGGCAATCACCTTTAAGCCATTCATTTTATCATGGAAAATGACCACTGCCAGGATTGGAACAATAGGTAAACCCACCACACTTATGGAATTGGAGAAGAGGGAAGATGCCTCAAAAATCAACCCTATTACCCCAATATTAAAAATCTGCCAACATATTGATACCCAAACCAAATTCATAACATAAGATACCTTCCCCAGTTTATACTCTTCCATCTCTCTCGTTATCGTTTTCCACTCTTTGCTAACGAAAAGTCCTACCAGCATAGCGCAGCTTGCAACTAGGTCTGGATAGATTATCATATCCAAGATTGCTGTAAACGATTGACCCTTTATAACCTTTTTGAAGGCAAGTTGTATTAGGGAAAGCATCAACCCATACCCAGCAGAGGCACCGACAGTGCATATGAATCCAATTGCATACTTTCCTTTAGATACACCAGTGGGATTTGCGGAGTCCTCATTTTGAAAAACAAGGAGAGTAGAAGAGATGGTGAGAAGCACTAAAGAGTTTATTATTAATGGAGTGAACTTCTGTGAATTGATGAAGAAGGAGAAGAAAGCATTGAAGGCCAACTGGGATGCACAAATGAGAGAATATGTTGAAACTGGAAGGTACATGAGCCCAACTGAATACAGATAACTATTTACTGCCAGGATCAGGCCAAAGAAGATGTAGACCGATGCAAGGACTGCGGAGGAGGGCGGTTTCGTCTGGATTCCTTCCGTGTTTGTTTTCTTTGATGGTGGAATGCAGTAGTATGGAAGGAGAATTGGGAAGCCTGCAAGTTGCACAAGTGTTATCATCCATTTGCTGCTTCCACCTTTCTTATAGTATAGTGTTCCCAGCAGAGTAGCTACTGACTGACTGGACAGGACAAAGAATGAATGGATGGCTATTCGGATCCAACGCCTGAGACTTTCCCGTCGATGTACAGGTACTAGTGGTTCAATTGGAACACTGCTGTGCTGTGCTGAGTTTGCTTCTTTATCTTCCTCAGCTGGCAACAACACGTATAAAAAGATTATAACTACCGCAGCAGTAGCAACACATATAAAAATAACATATAGAAACCAAAATTACCGGTGATTTGGAGTTGCACTTCCTGAACTTCTGCCATTTATAAATATAAAGAAATTCAGAAGATTAAAGTAGAAATTGAGTGTTCAAAGTTCAGTCTTGATGTGTACGAGTACGGAGTATCACTTAAATTTGGCATAAATCACTCACTTGGTCTTATAGTATCAAATTGTAAAAGGCAATAATGACTAGTGAGGGCTGCACCAAAATTTGATATATTTTATTTTAACGTAATTGACACATTGTCGTATTATCCAATCACAGTCGGCGACCTCTTCGAGGTTGGAAAGTATATCTGGTCAAATTTTTCTTAAAAAAGAAAAGAAAAGCAATATATATCAAGTAGTATGATATGAATGAAACACAGATATGTATTAGTATATTTTAAAAAAAAAGAAAATTAATATAATTTTATCAAGGTAATTCATAAAAGAAGCGATGGAATCTTGCCGTATCGAATTTCAAGATTCTGCAGAGTGGAGATGACTCAGAAACCGGTTTAGTGTATTTTCATGTGTAGTATTGCATTTGTCATGAGGTGTTTTATTAGTTTATTTATTTATTATAATTACTATATTGAGCATTTTGTTTCATATGAAAGTTTAGTCAAAGGTTTTATTTTATTTATTTATTTAATGTCTGGGGCCTGGGGGGGCGGGCCAATGTGGACTACTTCTATGTAATGTAGTAGTGCTACTAATTTATTTATTTATTTATTTTTCGTAGGAAAGTTTTAAAAAAAATTTATAGAAATTAAGTCCCATGTTACCTAATATAGGATTAGATTTAAATATGTACCCAATAGGATTGAATTATTTTTAGTACTATGCTATCTTTAGTCCAGCACCGCACTGTATGATAACCATAAAATGATTTTAAATTCAATAAAAAATCATATAATTCAGATAAATAATAAATGTGCATCGATGTTTTCTTTTGGGTGATACAACGACATACAATAATAAACATAACAATTTAATAAAATTTATTTTAATTTTAGTAATTATATATGCACTAATTTTGGGTGATTCACATCGTTCTTTGCATTATTGAAATCAACCTTAAATTATGTATATATGTTAATATAAAAGTTCATTGATTCTATATATTCTTTAAGTTTGAGGTACGTTTAAGAATGAAAAAGACATACTTTTATAGGTAGAGAGATGATCAATTTCTAATAGCATCAATTATTAATATGTTCCATCAACGTGTGTAACTGTTATAAAAAATTACTTCTCAAACCGATTAATAGGATTTGAATTCATAAATATATTTATTAAACCAATAATAAAGATAATAACATCATTTGGCCATAAATATTTTACAGAAAGCAGTATGCTGATGTATGTGATTAGGCCGGCGGAGGCATAACTATTTGCAAGAAACGTTTTTGGGTTGTTTACTGTTCTGTGAATTGAAAACTTGTGTCTCTAAATATCAAGTTCATCGTGACGATAATTCTGCTGCCATGTTTATTGATTCTGAGTAGAGGTGGTTCGACTAACTTCTTCTGTGTTTCTTTTATCGTCGATATAGTGCTGGTAGACATATGAAAGAAAGCCCCATATAGCCAACACCATGGCAGTCACCTTTATTCCATCCATTTTGTCATGGAAAAAGATCACTGCCAAGACCGGAATAATTGGCAAACCCACTACACTTATGGCATTGGAGAAGAGAGAAGATGCCTCAATAATCATCCCTACAGAGCCAATAGAAAAAACCTGCCAAGCTATTGCTGTCCAAACCAAATTCATAACATATGATACTTTCCCTAGCTCATACTCTGCCATCTCTCTCTTTAAACTTTTCCACTCTCTACTAGCAAAAAGTCCCACCACAGTAGCACAACTTGCAACTAGGCATGGATAGATTATCATATCCATGATCGCTGAAAATGTCTCCCTCTTTATAACCTTCTTGAAGGCAAGCTGTGTTAGGGAAAGTCCCAATGCATACCCAGCAGAGGCACCGACAGTGCATATGAATCCAATTGCATACTTCCCTTTAGATACATCAGCACTGTTGTTTGCAGAGTCATCATTTTGAAAACCAAGGAGGGTTGAGGAGATGGTGATAAGCACTAAAGAGTTGATAATGAATGGAGTGAACTTCTGTGAATTGAGGAAGAAGGAGAAGCAGGCATTGAAAGCCAACTGGGATACACAAATGAGGGAATATGTTGATACCGGAAGGTACATGAGCCCAACTGAATACAGATAGCAATCTGCTGCTACAAGCAAACCAAGGGAGACATAGAGAGATGCAAGGACGGAGAAAGATGGTCGTGTTGTTTGGATTGTTTCCCTTTTCGGACTTTTTGATAGTGAAATGCTACAGTAGTAAGGAAGGAGAATTGGGAAGCCTGCAAGTTGCACAAGTGTTGCCATCCATTTGCTGTGTCCACCTCTGTCATAGTATAGTCTTCCCAACATAGTAGCCGCTGCCTGGCCAGACAAGACTAAGAATGTATAAATAGCTATCCGAATCCAACGCCCAAAATTTGTGAATTTATCAACTACTGGTTCTCCGGGAACACTTCCATGCTCAGGTAATTTTGCTTCTTTATCTTCCTGAACTGTAAATAAAAAAGTTTTAACTACAGGATCAAGAACAAAAATATGAATTGATTTGTCAATAAAAACTCTCGTACACTGCTATTTGTATTTTATTACACTGTTTTTGAGACCAAACACGTTTATACCCCGTTAGGACTAGCTCTAAAAATTGGCTAAAATTAGCTACTCTTTCACTAAACCAGAGCATGCTTTGCTTGTAATATCTCTCAAATTGAATCCTATAACTGGTAGCTTTGAGATTTACTAGCATATAACTCCCAATTTCTACTCTACAACTGCCAATCTTATTTTTACAATCACAAGATACCATCTTGATCTTGAATACAGAAACCAGAAAATAGCTACAACTTGACAGAATAACTCAACTAAAAGCCTGAAATACATACACCTGTGCTGTGCTCAAACTCTTAACACATATATCAACTAAAACAAAAACAGACATTTCAAAAAATACCCAACTAACTTACCCATGACCTGGAGTTGCAGTTCTTGAACTTCTCTCATGTAGCTATATGGAGGAGTCAATGAAAGTTCAAACCAAGAAGAGAGTAGCTAGACAGAGTGGTAGTCTTTCCAAGTTCAATCTTTCTAAATGATAAATGATTAAGTTTGTGGATATTATGTAGTCCTCTGAAAGGTCAACATGTATCAACAATTATAATATTTTGGCGTAAACACAAATTTACACGTTGTGGTCTTCTTCAACATTGGAAAATGTTTCAATCAAGCTTTTATTTAGTATACCAAATCCATCCTCTGGCAGCTGGAAACTCGGGACAGAGATGGGTCCCTTTGGCATTAATTATTAGAGACATTTTTGCTGGGATAAGTTATGACTTCATCTTTGAAATGGAATAAATACAAGTAATAATAGTAATTATCAATAGAAGTTACAAAGTATTTGTTTTCTACGTCAGTAGGATTACTATGTATATCACATATATTACTGTGTATTAATTGTAATAAAGTAGATATTCTATTAATTTTAGAAAATGGTGTTTTAGTGATCTTAGTTTGTCCACGCACTTTATACCTTTTATAGATATTATTACTTAGCTTTGGAATTAAGTCTAACTTAGACATATCAATATAATCTTTCAGTATAAATATAATCTAAACGATTATGCCATAAAGATAAAGTATTGGAATCAATAATATAAATAAAAAGAATTTTATTTATTAATAATAGTCATCTTGACATGTCCTCATACAAATATCATTTTCCCACAAATACATCCCCTTTAGATTATACAAACTTATAGGACTCAAATACAAGTTTAAAGCCACGTCTATTTAGAACTCTTCCCGACACATTAGTAAGAGTTAAAGTCTTCCCTATAAATAAACTCTATCTACACATTGTCTTTTTCTTTGCTATAAGCGGCAGAGGAATTACTCATGTAGAGTACATAGCCATTATTTACTTTTTCATAAGTACTCAACAGGCTTTGATCCTTTGCAAACATGTCTGGTAGCGCCTGAATCTATCTCACAAGCTGTATCTTCTTTAAGAGCATTGATCTCGGATATGATGGCCACAAATTTAGAAGCACTTTCCTCATTTTTCTTCATGAGAAGACAACAGTCTCTATTGAAGTGGCTAGACTTACTGCAGTGGTGGCACACACCCTAATATTTCTTATTAGAATTTTGATTCTTCTTTAAATCAAACTTTTGCTTTTTGCGTTTTGGGTGTTGATGATGCTTAGCCTCTTTCCCTTCCTCCACCATATGAACTTTAGAGGTGAATTACCTGCTCATCAATATAATTAATTCTATACTCTTCCTCTATGTAGAGGTGTTGGCCCAACTCCTCTGGAGTAACATTTTTTTTTTTTTAATATTTAAGACTCCTTTTATATTCTTTCCAGGAGAGAGAGAGAGAGAGTTTAGCAATAAAGGCAGAAACAATAATAGATTCATCCATATTCATTTTGTGTTGGTTAAATTGATTTAAAATGTGCCTAATTTCATGAAATTGTTCAACCACACACATGTTATTTACCATTTTATAATTGAAAAATTTAGAGGCTAAGAATTTCTTACTTGTAGCATCGTTTACCATGTACTTTACCTCGAGAGAGTCCCAAATTTCTTTTGCGGTAGCCATATTGTTGTATTGGTCGAACAGAGTATCAGACATTGCATTGCAAAAATAATCATCTTGTTCCCACTTGTGATACTCTTGGATTTTAGCCACAGTCTCATCATCATGTTCAATCAGCTTTAGTGTTGTTAGTGCATACACCACATTCAGCATTGATAGGAGAAAATGTAACATCTTTTGCTAACGGATGAAATTATCATTGTCAAAACGGTCCAATTTCATAAAGTCAATAGCGAACTCTAGTAGAGAATTTGTAGCCACCGTAGAAAATAATATCTTAAGATTGTGAAAAAAAATATGCTCCAAAATAAAGTTGTGTACATGTATCGAGATCCACTGTGACTATAAAATTGCATTGAACTAAAATTTGCTGAGAAAGAGAAATATTGCAATAATAAAATCATGGGCTTCAAGGCACGTTACAAATACCGTTGTCTTTTACACACTATTTTTGCTCCTACTAATCGAGTGATGCATCGAGTCAAGTCTCCAAGATACAATAAAGTCTCAGATGTTTAATATCTTTATACACTAATGACTTAAACCATGAATATCATTGATATCATATTCGCTAAGAGACAATATTTTAGTACTGCAGTTTAATAAAATACTGGTAGTTTTATATAATAAATAAATGAGCTAATTGCAATAAAGTACCCTGACGTTGTGTAGCACCCCCCGACCCGACCCGGCCGGACCGATCCGGGGCGCGCTACTCGGACTTTCAAATTCTTTCAAACCTTCATTTTACATTTTAAAATCGTTGTGAGCCCATAAAACATTTTAAACTTTTTACGAAAATCCGGCAGAGTACTGTTTGTTTTTCGGACTTTCCAAAAACCTGTTTTCTACAAATCAATTCAATTCCAATTTCAATAACACTTCAATATCAATTTCGAACAATTGCGCACTCTGCCGTTTAGTGCGACTTATCAATCACAATTTATAAAATAAAACAAACAGACCTTGATATTTACAAACAGTTTTAATAATAAGAGACATAAATCACAAACTAATTAATTACAAAACATTTTACAAAACGTATTTACAAATTTCCTGTATATGCATGCTTTCAAAATATATATACACATAACATAAATATAGCTACCCAACTGTACAATCTCTGTGACTCGGTCTGCAACTTGCTCTTCCTTCAATCTTTCGCCTCCTCTGGATTCCTGGTACCTACGCGTTAGAAACAAACTAATGCGCTAAGCATAAAACTTAGTGGGTGTACTAAAAATTCAATTAAATAAATTACAATATAATTATTCTTTAAAGAAACAATAAACCACATTATGAGTTTTATTTCTAAATCACTTTCAAAACAATTAAATTTCAGAATCAAAGCATTAAACACTTTCAATCACTTTAATTTCAATAAGGAGATCAATATACAAATGCTATCAATAAAATCATTCCGTACACTTTTCAATTTCAATCAATTTTGGCCCACTAGAATACTAAACATTCTAGGACTGGAATATGGGTCCACGTGATTGTCCGAGATTGCCCCGCAACAACAATCACTAATATCATCGCGATTGTCCGAGATTGCCCCGCAACAACAATCGCTAGAATCATTGTGATCGTCCGAGATTGCCCCGCAACAACGATCACTAAATCGGTGTGATTGTCCGAGATTGCCCCGCAACAACAATCACACAATAATAACGGCGCAGTACTGCTAGGTAAAACCCAGCTGGTATACCAACCTCCTATATCCGTTTCTATGTCTAAGTATCCTAGGGCCGTTTCGGTAAATAATTTTCATAAGCAATACTTAATAAATATACATTTCGCACAATATTTCTCAAGAATATCAATAATATTCATACAAAATATAAATCATGTATTGTTAACAAAATCGACACAATCGGAATACGATCAAAACGCGATCTAGCATACAATCAGTTCAAAATCAATAATAAGTGCATCAATCATCAATTTTTCATATAAAGCAAACACTTTTCATACCAAAAGTCGAAATCGAAAACTATGAACGAATTCGAAAACGAAAATAAAAACGAGGAACGAAATCGAAAACTAAAATGAAAAAGTAAACGAAAGACAGCTCGAAACGATTTCGAAAACGAGAGTACACCTACTTGGAATCCGTGTTTTCGTTCGACAAACCGCGATTCCACGATTTCTTTCCCTTCTCTTTTTCCTTTCTCCTTCTTCCTCTTTTTCTTTTCTTTTCTTTCTTCTTCTTCTTTTTCTTCTCTTTTTTCTCTCCTTTTCTCTCTTTTTTCTCGGTTCTTTCTCTCTCTGTTCTGGCTTCTCGCTTCTGTGAGAAGCTTCTATTTTTTTTATATTTTTTTCGCCATCGCGACCGCCGTCGCGACCTGTGGTCGCGGCACCAGGTCGCGATGCTCACTGGAGTGCGCGCACCACCTTCGTCGCGAGCGCGCCCTGGTCGCGCGAATGGTCGCGTTGTTCTCTGCCCGTTTTTGACACTTTCATCGCGAGCAGTCCATCGCGACCTGTGGTCGCGGTGGCTGGTCGTGTTGCTCACTGCCAGGTTTTGCCATTTTCATCGCGAGCAAGCCATCGCGACCTATGGTCGCGGTGACTGGTCGCGGTACTCACTGCCAGATTTTGCGTTTTTCACCGCGAGCGAGACATCGCGACCTGTGGTCGCGGTGACCAGGTCGCGATGCTCTCTGGTCCAGTTTTCCAATTTTTCATTTTTCACTATTCAATCCGGTCCGCTGGAAATCATAAAATAACATTTACACCCCCTCAAATAGTAAAAATTTATTTTTACATATTTCACATATATCAAAAATTCATGACCCGAAATCCGGGATGTTACACGTTGGGTCATATTATAATGAAATCGTGAGTTTAGTTATAATTATACGTTAGTACCCTACCGTCAATTAATCTAGTCAAACTTAACGGTTTGATTTTAACTCATTGATGAAATGACAAAACTATCCCTAGTTAAAAAATTATATTAAACAAAAATAAAAAAAATGAAAAAAAACTATTTTTTTTTAAAAATAGATCTCCACCATCTATCAATGTTGATGGATGGTGTAGATAACATTTCTAAAAAAAAAAAAATTAAAAATCAAATAATTAAAAAAAGTTAAAAAAATTATTTTATATTGAATTTTTTTTTAGTGTTTTTGGGGTTCTTGGTGGAGATCCACTCACCACCAAGAACAATAAGAATATAATTTTTTTTTATTTTAATTTTAATTTTTTTATCAATATAATCTCTACCGTCCATCAAGATTGATGGACGGGATGGACGGTGGAGATTCATTTAATCTTTTTATAATTTTTAAAAATAAATTAATGTTAAAATAATTAAAATACCCTTTGACTATTGGTTGACCGTTAACTCTAATGGTTAACTAATTGATCAACGGTAATTATAGTTAAACTCACAATTTTATTATAATTTGACCAAACATAAAAATATTTTATTGCAATTAGCCCTAAATAATTGAAACAAACAATGACCCATTTTTTTTTTTTTTTAAGATAGCGTGAAACTGAGAGAGGAAAGGACAAATGACCAAGAAGGTGTAATTGCTTTGGCCCAATTAACGTGGAATGAATGAGAGGTGTACATTTTATAGTATGCTTTGCACATTTTCATAAAAAGTAGCAGCCTTCCATCGTGATATTTCAGTTTGAGTTAATTTAATCCTAGCCATTGACTTTATCTTACAATTTCCACTTTTGTTCCAATAATTCAGATCATATATTTTTTTAAAAGTTATATTATTAAATAAAAGTCATAACTTTACACAAAAGTCACAATTTTACATAAAAGTTACACCTTTTGATAATTCATTCTAGAAAAATTATAATTCTCATTTCATATATACCACATGATATTAACATTAGTACCGGCCTGAGTCAGGGTCTAAGAGCATATCTAACACTACTTTAAAATAGAGTATACTCTCCGTTTTAGAGTACTATTTGTTCCAACAATACTTTATCCCACAATTTCTAAAATTTGTTTTTTAGAGTTTTGCTTTATTTCTCTATCAATTTGGAGTACCAATTTTCATACTCTAAAATTACTTTTAACTTTTTATATTTTCATTTTACTCTTATGTCCACTAGTTATAAATAAATATTGGACATTGATATCCTTTTGACTTTTTTAATTAAATTTAATTAATATATAATAATTTATAAATTTATAAATCATATAACTATAAAAATTATACTATTATAAAGGTCTCATCTAAATCTTTAAAATGAGATTAATATTGAATATTTATTTCTTTAAAAAAAAAAAGTAATTATTATTCTTATACTATATATATTAGACATATTAATAATTATAAGTTAGTACTAAAATAAAGACCCTATACTATATATTATAGATGTAATAATAATTATAAGTTAGTACTAAAATAAAGACCGAAATAGTCATATTAATATTAAAATTTGAAATGAAGGATAAAAATAATATAAAAACATTACAATAATTATATAAAAAAAAAGTAATAGCAATATTAGTTGAAAAAAGTTAGATGGTCAACGTAGAAATATTAGTTGAAAAAAGTTAGGTCAAAATTAGATAGAAAAGTTAGTTGAAAAAAAGTTAGATGGTAAATATTATATAGATGGAAAATTAAGTAAAAAATATATGAAAGAATATTATATTTTTATTAGTTAATAATTTTGAAAAAAAATTAGAAAAATAAAATTATGTGAGAAAAATTAATCTATAAATTTAAGTTAATGTAAATTAAAATATTATATAATAAATTAATAAAATTATATTACAATTTTAATATAAGATTTTAAATAATATTAAAAAAATATTTATAAAAACTTAGTGTAAAAGTAATATTGAAAATGGGAGTAAAAATTGATTTTCGGTGTATTTAATTACGGTTTTATTTTAATTATTGTTTTGTTTTAAATATTTTAATTACTCTTTTGTTTTAGTTGTGTATTTATGAGTGTTATTGATTGTGAGTATGGGTTGTGTTGATTGGTATTAATTGTTGATGGTGAGTGTTGGTTTAAATGAGTGCAACAATTGACAATAATTAAAACAAATAATAATAATCAAATGAATCTATATAAAGGATGGACAAGTTTAAATGAGTGCAACATAAACAACTCAATAAAAGCGATTCATTATTGATTAAGTACAAGTAGGTCTTGTATTTATAGGGTAGAATAGTGACTATAAGATCACATTTAATGCAATTGACTATTATTAGGTCACATGCAAATGGCCGATTAGGTAGGTGATCGCATGCAAAGGCCTCATGGATATCCAAACCTTTCTACATTCTTCTATAACACATTATACTTCATTTGTTATCGAAGTATCAGTACCCTTGGACTCACGATCATCGAGATATTGCTGATAGACATACGAAACAATGCCCCAAATGGCCAACACCATGGAAATCACCTTCAGTCCATCCATTTTGTCATGGAAAACTATCACAGCAAGAACCGGAACAATAGGGAGGTTCAAAACACTAATGGCATTGCAGAAAAGTGAAGACACCTCAAAAATCAATCCAATAACGCCAACTAAAAAAACCTGCGATGTTATAGCAATCCAAGTAATAGTCATGATATATGACACCTTCCCCAGTGCATACTCTTCCATCTCCTTAGTTAAACCTTTCCATTCTCCACTTGCAAAAAGTCCCACCAGGGTTGCGCTGCTTGCAACTATTGACTGCCAGACTACCAAATCCATGTTCTCTTTAAACGTTCCTCTTTTGAGAACTTTTCGGAAGGCCAGCTGTGTTAAAGCCAGCATCAATCCGCCCCCTGCGGCTCCAGCAACAGTGCATATGAAACCAATGAGATTTTCTACTTTGGATACTCCGGCGGGTTTGGCAGAGTCGTTGTTGAAAATAAGAAGGATGGGGGAGATAGTGAGAAGGACAAGAGAGTTGATGATTAGAGTGAACTTCTGCGAATTAAGAATAAACGAGAAGAAAGCATTGAAGGCTAATTGTGAAGCAGAAATGAGAGTCACAGTAGATACAGGAAGATATTGCATCCCAACTGAAATCAGAAACGCGAATGCTACCCCGATTAGGCCAAGGGAAACATAAACTGCCGCAACTATCAACGAAGACCGCGCTTCTGTTTGGTGATCGTTTCTGGTGGGATTTTTGGGAATGCAGTAGTAGAGAAGGAGAACTGGGAAGCCTACGAACTGCAGTAGTGTTAGCAGCCATTTGCTCTTCCCTCCTTTTACAAAGTACAATCTTCCCAAAATGACAGCCGCACACAGGTTGACAACCACCAACACTGTATATACAGCTACTCGGAGCCACCACTTATATTTGTTGTGTTGAGAAAATGTCGTTGACTGGTTGGTGTTATTTGTATTCTGAGCTGAGTTTGGTAGTTTAGTTTCTTCAACCCCTAAGAATGCACAAAAAAATAAAAAATAAATAATAATAAGTGCAGGAGCATGGATGCATATTGGATGAATTCATATTAGCAAACATATTTGCTTCCCTTTTTTATTTTATTATTCTTCATTTGTAAATCTCCAATCAATGTTTAAACAATTGATTTCTTCACTGACATATTTGCTTCCCTGCATCGGAAATGTTTAAACAAGTTTTTCTCAAAAAAATAAAAATATTGAATTGATGAGTGAAAAAATAAAGAATATTCAAATAAAGTAAAGGTGGATGTTGATGACCACAACATATATAGAGGTGTTAAAAGGGTCGACCAGGCGAAATTGAAAATTCAGAAGCCACAGATGTTCATGTAACCCAACTTAAAGTCATTTTTCAGAAGTCCTTTCTACTCTACAACTGCCAATCATATCAGTTTACAGTCACAAGATACCATCTTGATCTTGAATACAGAAACAACTTGACAGTAAGTCTGAAGTACATACACTTGTGTTGTGCTCAAACTCTTAACACATACATATATCAACTAAAAGAAAAACAGAAATTTCAAAAAAATATACAACTAACTTACCCATGACTTGGAGTTGCAGGTCTTGAACTTCTCCCATGTAGCTAGATGGAGGAGTCCAGGAAAGTTAAACTAAGAAGAGACTAGCTAGACAGAGTGGTAGTCTTTCCAAGTTCAATCTTTATAAATAATGATAAAGCTTGTACTAGTATGAGTTGTAATTTTGGCATGAATGCAGTTTCTACAGAGGTGTTAATTTTTTTACGTACACTGGTTTTAAATTATCATGGATAATTAATGATACTGTCAAAACGTTGAATAGGGTCCTCTCTGATGTCAAGTTGCATCGACACTAGTAGTATTTTTGTGTAAACATATTTGACACGTTGTTGTATTTATTTTAAGAAGTGACAGCTTTATCTTCAAGATTGGAAAATGTTTCAATCAAGCTTTTATTTGCATCCATCATCCATGGTGCAGTTGAGACTTCGAACAGAGATGGGTCCCTTTGGCATTAATCACTAGACACATTTTTAATTGGGACAAGGCAAATTGCCTTGTGTCAGAAGAAACTTTTTTAATTTGGCAAAATTAGCTGATGCTAGAAAATATATTAGGATATTAAATAAGGGATTTAATTAAATATATATCAAATTGAGGAGGTAAAAAAAATAGAGAAGCAAAATACAAAATAGACATGTATTTCAAGATGGGATATATTCCACATTAGGCATGTGAGGGTATTTCATAATGGAATGTATTCTATGTCAGGTATTTGATGTATTTCACGATGGATATAGTTGGATGCATTTTATGGTGGACATGAAAGGTATTTATATTTCCCGTTGGGAATGGAGAGAATGCATTTCATGTTAGATATTTTAGACAACAATTTTCCTGTGGTTAAAAAAAAAGTCAAACTATTATATGCGGCTAAATTTTTTTTTCATAGTTTTATAATACTAGTTTTGCAAATTCCCAGTTTGAAGTTTTTTTTTATTTTATATAAAGTATATTTAAACATCAACAATACATACTTTCCAATTTTAAAAATTATTCAAGGTACGCCAAGATTGAAGAAAGCGGCATAAATTGCCGGCACGCCGCCACAATTTGAAGTGAAACAGAGGTTTAAGCGGTGAATGGGAAGGCGGGGTCGCAAGTAGGGCGATGTTGCGGTAGAGGAGGAGGAGGAAGAAGAAGAAGAAGAAGAAGAAATCGTTGCTTAATCACCGGCACACCGTTGCAATTTGAAGTGAAACAGCGGTTTACTGTCGCAATTTGAAGTGAAGCAACGGTTTAAGCGGTAAAGAAGAAGAACAATCGCCGGCACACCACCGCAATTTGGAGTGAAGCGACGATTTAAGCGGTGAAGGGGAAGGCGGGATTGTGAGCAGGGTGACGTTGCGGTAGAGCAGCAGGAGGAGGAAGAAGAAGAAGAAGAAGAATAAGAAGAAGAAGAAGAAGAAGAAAATCTAACCCTCAAAACGATGCTGTTTTGGAGGGTTCAAGAAGAAAATCTTCTTCTTCTTCTTCTTCTTCCCTTCTACCAGATTAATTCCCGTCGCCTTTGATTTGCCTCCGGTCGGCTGGCCGATCGACTTCCGACAGATTACTTAATCCCCGCTTAAGCGGTTTAGGTGCGAGGCGGTGGATTGCCGCCCGACTAGCGCCTTCTGCAACCTTAGGGTATTTAGAATTCAAAAAGCATTTGGTAAGTTAATTAAAAATTAATTATTTCTTAATTGCTTTTAAAAATATAATTACAGTAAGGCCTCTCTATAGTGACATTTTATATAGGAATAACCTCTACGTAGCCATAAAAAATCCTGGACCCAATTTGGGTCAGTTATAAATAAGAATAAACTCCACATTGCAATAAGTTATTATTTTTCTAAATTCCGTCTTAAGACACTTGCATCCACATAGTAATAATTATTTGTATATTACAAGAAATATATGCTATGTTATGTTAAAGGTTTAAGTTTAAGATGAGTTAAAATATTTTTCTAAAGTTGTTTGGGATAATGACTTATTTTTTAAAGTTGTTACCACATCTTTAAATTTATGGGTATATAATAACTCGCTAGTATGGACACCTTCTTGTTGAAACCAATAATTTTTGTAACTACAACTCTATTGAGTTATAACTCCCTTATAGTAATCAAATTAGTTTGGTCTCAATATTATGACTATAGAAAGGTTTTACTGTATTATAGAATAAACTTAAGAAACAATCAACTTTTAATTAATTTAACAATACTTTTTGAAATTTAGATTATGAAATAAGTAATTATTTCATAAGTTACAGTAATCTATCTCAAATGCACCACCAATCTAGATCACCTAGTTTCTTCAGCTAAAGTTGGTTTTTAATCCAAAATTTGCTATGTTCCCCAAATTTAGCATAAGCTCGCTACGGTCTTATATTCTTAGTTTTAACAAAAGTAAGAGGAAATTGTAACAAAGTATCATGATATTTTACATAAACACAGAAAATAATGTTAATTATACTGTAATAACACAAAGCTACAACTTACCGCATTAATAAGTACTACGTTTGTAACACCCCTTGACCCGACCCGACTGGATCGACCCAGAGAACGCTACCGGATTTTCAAAACTTTTCTTTTGTCACTTTATAATTGAAAAACCATTGAAAATCAAATAATTTAAATTCCTTTCTAGTGAGCCCATTAAAAATCAGTTTTTAAAATTTCGGTAGAGTTTCTTCTGTTTTTCTGAGTTTCCAAAACCTGTTTTCAACAAAAGTCCAAAACAATATAATTTCAACACTTCAAAATATTCATTTCTCAATAGATTGCGCACCATGCCGTATGGTGCGACTTTCCAAACATTTCAAATAAAACAATTCATAATTAATATTTACAAACCTTTGAAAACGAAGATTTAAACCATAAAGCAATTAATTACAACACTTACAAAACCCCAATTTTACTAACTTTACAAACTTTTGTATATGCATGTTTAACTAAATACAATATACAAATAAAATTCAATTGTAACTACCCAAAAGTATGGTGACTCCGGACCTTCAATCTGCAGCTACTTCCTCTCTATTTTTTTTCTCCCTCTGTGTCTCTGATACCTACGCGTGATGAAATCAACGCACTAAGCATATAGCTTAGTGGGTGTACACTAAACTCAATTATCAAAATCATAAAATCATTTCATAATAAAAATGTCACAATGCTATCGTATAAAAACATTTCAATATTCCACTCCATTACTGAAATAAATCATACGAAATCAGTTTAATAAAAACATCTAAATTCAATTAATAATTCATACGAAATTCAGTTTTCAATTTTTTTATAATCATTTTATTCAATTTCATTCTCAATTCTGGCATCATAGTATACTCATCATACTTTTCTAGACTAATATCTGTAACATCGGTGGACTATGTCAGGTTTGCCCCACGAGATGTAACTGTCGTGAATATCAGTACAATATCTATCTCCGGGATTCGCCTAAACTGGACTATGCTAGGTTTGCCCCGTGAGATGTAACTGTCGTGAATATCAGTATAATATCTATCTCCGTAATTCGCCTAGGAGAATTCGCCGAAACTGGACTATACCAGGTTTGCCCCTCGAGATGTAACTGTCGTGAATATCAGTACAATATCTATCTCCGGGATTCGCCTAAACTGGACTATACCAGGTTTGCTCCGCGAGATGCATCAGTCATGAATATCAGTGCAATGTCTATCTCCGGGATTCGCCTACACTGGACTATGCCAGGTTTGCCCCGCAAGATGCATCAGTCATGAATATCAGTGCAATGTCTATCTCCGGGATTCGCCTAAACTGGACTATGCCAGGTTTGCCCCGCGAGATGCAACAGTCATGAATATCAGTGCAATGTTTATCTCCGGGATTCGCCTAAACTGGACTATGTCAGGTTTGCCCCGTGAGATGCATCAGTCATGAATATTAGTGCAATGTCTATCTCCGGGATTCGCCTAAACTAGACTATGTCAAGTTTGCCCCGCGAGATGCAATAGTCATGAATAACGATGTAATATCTATTTCCGGGATTCGCCTAAACTGGACTATGCCAGGTTTGCCCCGTGAGATTCAACAATCACGAATAATGATACAATGTCTATCTCCGGGATTCGCCTAAACTGGACTATGCCAGGTTTGCCCCAAGAGCTGCAACAATCATGAATATCAGTACAATATCTATCTCCGTGATTCGCCTAAACTGGACTATGTCAGGTTTGCCCCGCGAGATGCAATAGCCATGAATAACAGTGCAATATTTATCTCCGGGATTCGCCTAAACTGGACTATGCCGTGTTTGCCCCGCGAGATGCAACAGTTATGAATATCAGTGTAACATCCACCTCCGGGATTCGCCTAAACTGGACTGTGCCAGGTTTGCCCCGCGAGGGTTCAATGGTCACTAGTATCCTAGGGCCGTCTCAATACAAAATTTTTCTAATTCTCATACCAATTCATACTTTTTATATCAAATTATTCCCTTCTTTTCAAATCAACAACTTTAATATTCATAAAACAACATTCGAAAACATACGATAGCATAAATCCATAATAAATTTTCATATAACCAAAATTCTCTCAATTAATTTCAAAATCAATATTTATCAACATTTGTAAAACAAGATATTCAAGAACATATCAATTAACAGAAAACGGAACGTGATAATAATATATATCATAAATTAAAATCATTAAACTTAACATAATCACAATTATGTAATTCAAAATCATTTTCAAATATTATTATTCACAATTTAATTCAATCAAATTAATTTGAATCTGAAAACTAATACTCAAAATAATAGTGTATATCAACCTGACTACCGTTTTTCGAACAGCTTCTCTTCTGGATTTTCTTTTTCCTTTCTCTTTCTCCTTCCTCTTTTTCTTTTCTTTCTTCTTCTTTTTCTCTTCTTCTTCTTCTTCTTCTTCTTCTTCTTCTTCTTTTTCTTCTTCTTCTCTCTTCCTTTCTCTCTCTTCTTTTTCCTCTCTCTTTTCTTTCTCTCCCGGTCTCTCATTCTCCCTTCTTTCTCTGGCTTTTTCTTGAAGTTTCTCACAGCCTCTTATTTTTTTTAATGAAATTTTAGGTCATCGCGACCTGTGGTCGCACTGCTCACTGGAGTGATTTCACCGCCTTCATTCGCGATCAACCATCGCGATGTCTGGTCGCGATGTTGGTCGCGTTGCTCACTGTCCAAAATCCACATTTTCATCGCGAGCTAGTCAGCGCGATCCCTGGTCGCGGTGCTCACTGTCAAAAATCACTATTTTTCACCGCGAGCCACTCATCGCGATCTCTGGTCGCAGGTGAGGGGTCACGGTACTCACTGCTCAAGTTTTCACTCTTCTCTTTATGCGTTATTTTTGGACCGCTCCATCTGGTCCACCTGAAAGCTATAAAAATATACATACATTTAATTATATTTTCCACTCCTCCAATCATAAATTTCACATTTCCATTCTGCATATTAATTAAACTACATTTTCATATTTTATACGAAATTAGGGATGTTACAACGTTAATGGAGGTCATAATTTTTTATTTTTTTTAAAGGAAAAGAATTTCATTAAACAGAAACAACACAGGCTACATCATCCATAGCCAGCTTAGACAACCAGCTAGGAAAGGAATCAACCCAAAAAAGAGAACCACGAGAACAAAGAGTTCTCTTAGCAACCGAATATGCAACCACATTACAAGCCCTAGGAACAAAAGAACAGGAGATAATTTTAAGCTTATTCAAGAGAACTTGAATATCACTCCTGGAAACTAACACACCAGCATAAAGGTTCACCACCGTGAGAGAGTCAGACTCAACCACCAAAGGGAACAAGTTGAACTCAGCTGCCAGCCATAAACCCTCAAGCACAGCCATTGCTTCAGCAACATCAACCAGCACCAACCTTTGAAAAAAAAAGCCTTTCACAGCAACCAAACTACCAAGGCCATTCCTCACAACCGCACCAACTCCAAAACACTCATCTGCAGAGCAAATGGCAGCATCCACATTCAGCTTAAAGAAGCCCAGCTTAGGAGGCAGCCACTTCACACAGCCAGAACCTGAAGGAGAAGCAAAAGAGGAAAAACCAATAGCAGCAAAAAAACCTACAGAATCTGAAGGAACCAGAGAAGCTGAAGCTGCATCTGCTGAAACTGGGGGAGCAGCAACTTGAACAGCCCCAGAAGGGGCCACAGCACCACAAGGGGTCAAGCCTGACCCTGCATCAACTGGATCAACAACACAAGAGCCTACACACAAAGGGAAAAAAAACAGAACCAGCCATGACAGCAGGAGCACCAGGGCCTGAGGTAGCTGGAAAAGCAAACTTAGCACCATCAACAGAAAGATCAACTGCAACAAGACCTGTATCTACTGGGGCAATAACTGAGCCAGCAATAAAACCTGCTAAAACAAATTCAGCAGAAAACCAGCAACCTCAAGACCTGCAAAGCTAACCCCAGTTGAAACAGCACCTGCAAAACCAGCTAAGACTGGGCCAGAACCTCCTGAAACTGAGACAACACAAGGAACACCCGCTGAACCTACAGGAACACCAGCTGAGCAACCTTTAAAAGAAACTAGAGCTGCATCAACACCATCTGTTGAAACAACATCTCCCAGAGCAGCAGCACCTGCACCTGCAGCAACAGAAACACCAAGAACAGCAGCAGCTGGGATTGCAGCACTAACTAAAGCAACAACCTCACCAAGGACAGCAATTGCTGGGACTGCAGCAACAACTAGGATTGCAGCAACAAACTCAGAAACAAGCACAGCAGATCCTGTTGAAACAGCACCTCCTAGGACAGCAGCATCTGCATTTGCAACAGCAGAAATACCAAGGACAGCAGCACCTACTGATGCAGCAACCTCACCAAGGGCAGCAATTACTGGGACTGCAGCATCAACTGAATAGCAGCAGCCCCACCAGCAAAAACTGGATCTGCAACAACCTCACCAGCAAAAACTGAAACACCTGGAACTGCAGCAACAGACTTAGAAATAAGCACAGTAGAACCTGAGACTGCAGCACCTCCCAGGGCAGCAGCACCTGCACCTGCAGCAAGCTCAAAATATGAAACTAAAGCATCTGAAACAGAACCAAAATTAAGCTTAGCAAGCCTATCAAGATCTTCCAACCAGCAAATAGCCCTGTACTAAAAATCATCAAGACTACCCGAACACTTGCCACCATGCACCTTAAAATTCCTGTCACACCAAGCAAACCAAGAAGCCACAATAAATTGGACTACAAGAACAGACCCCTTACCAGAGTCCAGCCATAGCAGCCTATCAAAAAAATCCCCATCCTTAACCTTACAAAGAGCATAAAAAAAAGGACAAGAACCCCAGCGAGACAGCACCTTACTATAGCCCCAAAGAGCATGATCAATGGATTTTGGCTCTAAACCACAACAATCACAAAAATAAGAAGGGGATATCCCTCTCTTCCAAAGTAAAGTCTTCGTCGAAAGTATCCCTTTACAAGCTTTCCAGCAGAAAATTTTAATCTTGGATGGGGGATTTAAACCCCACAGCTTTTTCCACTAAGGAGAGGGACCTAAAAAACTCGAAGGATTCCCCATATCATTCAAGGCCAATTTGTAGGCACTCTTAATCGAAAAATCTCTTTTTTTATCGTAGTGCCACAAGAAAGAGTCAGGCCTAGAAAAAGAACTTAATGGTAAACTCAAAATGAGGTCTGCCTCCTCAGGAACAAAAAATTGACGAACTAGCTCCTCACTTTATCTACCAGGCTCCACCAAAAGAGCTGAAACTGTAACTCCATTAGGTAGCCAACGAGGAGAAAAAACTCTAAAAGTACTGGGTTTAGGCAACCAAGGCTCGTCATAAACAGTGATAGCTTGCCCATCACCACCCCTCCACCTAACACCTTGATGAAGAACATTCCTACCCTAAAAAATGCTTCGCCAAATAAACGAAGGATTCCTCCCCAACGAACAACTCATAAAGGACCTAGAAGGGAAATAACGCGCCTTTAAAACCCGGGCCATAAGCGAATTAGGATTGCAAAGAATCCTCCACCCTTGTTTGGCAAGTATGGCTTGATTAAAAACCTCGAAATCGAGAAACCCCATACCACCCTTTTCTTTAGGAACACATATTTTCTTCCAAGCAAGACCATGCAACTTCTTTTTATCATTTTCTAAACCCCACCAAAAATCAGCCATCGCACTCTTGATTTCTCCCCCAAGAGACAAAGGAAGCCTAAACACACTCATAGCATACGAGGGAATCGCTTGAACGACAGATTTAAGCAAGACTTCTTTTCCTCCTACCGATAAAAACCTCCATTTCCACCCCTGTAATTTTTGCCAAATTCTGTCCAAAATCGACCCAAAAATCCTCCTCTTGTTTCTACTAACCATAGAGGGCAGCCCAAGATACTTCTCATGGCAAGAAACCACTTCAATTTTCAGCAAACCTCTTATATAATCTGCAGTATCTCTAGGAGTATTTAGGCTGAACGAGAGGGCAGATTTTTCAAAGTTAATTCGCTGTCCCGAGACAGCCTCATATAGGCCTAAAAGGTCCGTAATCGCAGCACACTCGGAGGGGAAAGCCTTAGCAAAAATCAGACTATCGTCTGCAAAAAACAAGTGAGAAATAGAGGGGCCTCTTCTCGCGACCCTAATGCCATGCAGCCTACCATCCCTCTCGGCTTTTGAAAACAAAGCGGACAATTCCTCCGCACAAAGAAGGAAGAGATATGGAGACAATGGGACATCATTGCCTAAGACCACGGGAAGGTGAGACCCTCCCTACGGATTCACCATTAATTTGAAAAGAGTAATTTGCGGACAAAACACAACGCATTATTTTCTCCACCACCCTCGAATCAAACCCCATCTTAATCATAACACATTTAAAAAACCCTCATTCAACCCGATCGTAGGCTTTGCTCATATCAAGCTTTAATGCCATAAGACCCACCGCCCCTTGTCTTTTATTTTTTAGATGATGGAGGCACTCAAAACCCACAACAATATTGTCCGTAATCAACCTACCTAGAATGAAAGCACTTTGTTAAGGAGCTATAACCTTGTCAAGAACTAATCTCAACCTATTGGCCAAGACTTTGGCAATTAGCTTGTAAACAACATTGCACAGGCATATACTCACTAATTTTAACCGGGAGCTTAACCTTAGGAATGAGAACAACCAAAGCATCTCCAAGAGAACCCATAGGGACATTGTCATTGAGGACAGCCAACACAACCCGGACTACCGAGGGTCCAACAATACCCCAAAACTGTTGAAAAAATAACACGAAAAGACCATCCGGACCCGGGGCCTTAAGAGGGGCCATCTCCTTTAGAGCCTTGGAAACCTCCATCTCCGTAAAACTAGTCAACAACTTAGCATTCATGTCCCCCGAGACCCACTCCTCCACATTACAACAAACCGCCTCCAAATCGGTCACTAATGGCACCTTCGAAGTAAAAAGTTTCTCAAAATAATCACTCACCAACAAGCCAATCCCTTCCACATCATCCCTCTACACCCCATTATCATCCACCAAACCACGGATTCTATTTCTTCTCTTCCTTTGCAAGGCCTTAAAATGAAAGAATCTTGTGTTTCTATCTCCCTCCCTTAACCACAAGGCACGAGACCATTGCCTCAAATAAATTTCTTGCTTCTCCAACAACATGTCGAGTTTATTCTCTACACGTCTAATTTTCTGCCCATTATTACCAGCCCCAGCAGCCTTGAACAGCTCCCTGAGCTCAGTTTTCAGCTTCTTAATCTCTTCAAAACAGCCCTTTTTCTTCACACGATTCCAATTTTCCATGTAGGAAGACACAGCCACAACTTTACACTGAAAATTCTGGATAACATCACCACTCGAACTAGCAGACCAAGCCTTCAAAACCAGCCCCTTACAATCCCCATCCGAAGCCTAAGCTTGTTCAAAATGAAACCTAGACCCCACACTTCTCTCTTCCTCTTGAGACCTTGAGGGCACAAGGACCTTATCGATAATCAACGCCTTATGATCAGAGCCCCCATAATCAGAATGATAAACCACAGCTTTCGGGAAAAGAGTTCTCCACTCCCTAGTACACAATACTCTATCAAGCCTCTCTTGAACTAACCCCTCATTAAATTGAAGATTAGTCCAAGTAAACCTATCTCCTCTATAGCCCATATCTAACAAGTGACATCTATCAATAGCATCCCGAAATCTGCCCATAACACCAAAGTTCCTACACGCACCCCCCATATTCTCTTTATCCTTCAAAATTTCATTAAAATCGCCACCTATAACCTAGGGCAACCTGCTCAACCCACCCAACCTAGCCAAAAGTAACCACAAGTGATCCCTCAAGGCTTGCTTTAGCTCACCGTAAAAGCCGGTAAACCTCCAAAAATTACCATCCTCATCTTTAACACTACAATCGATATGTCCTTTAGAAAAAGACAAAACTGAAACATCTAAACAATTCTTCCACAAGAGCATAAGACCCCCACCTAAATGAATCCTATCAACCACAAAGCAACCGTCAAAACCCAACCTAACACGAAAGCAACTAGCACTACATTGATCAACTCTAGTTTCACTAAGGAACACTAATACCGGATTTTCTTGTCGCAAGAGATTGCGCAGGGCACAGAATGTTCGAGGGTTCCCCAACCCCCGAACATTCCAACATATGATTTTCATAATGGGTGGCGGTGCTGGGAGCCAGCCACCGCCAAACCAAATGGTGAAACAGAAACACCTTTACCTCTCTTCCTTTCATGCTTCTCTTCATCAGCATCAAAATTAATGGGCCTTTTACCCAACTACAGTACATAACTAGACCTCACAGTCGCTTGATTTCTAGCCAAACGCTTCCAACTCCTCCTCCTTGGACTGCTCACAACATTCAGATCAGCACCATCAGCCTCGAAATGGTGAGAGGAGACATCCACTGAATTAGAACTCACCACTGAACCTTCTTCTTTACCCACAGTAGCTTCTCCATGAAAAGGAACTGGAACCACAAATTGCGTAACCTCATCGGCAGGATCATTCACCTTCAGACACTTCTCAACCTTAGTAACCTCTCCCACAACACTAAGTTCAATATTAGCCCGACCATCAGACTTATTCTCAACCAAAACCGCCCCAATCAGCTCCTTCAGCTTCTCATCTAAACCTGGATTAGTTTTTCCTACCTCCTTCATATTATCAAGGCCAGAATCGGTTTCCTCTGATCTACTGATATTAGGACCCTCATTCTCTGATCCACGATTTCCAGAACTACTAGATCGACTGAAACTCTGAGCTTGCAACCGCCCTCCTGAACTTCAACATCGAGATATCTCTCACCTCCCCATCACCATCAGAACATTCTCTCATAAGATGCCCTATACACCCACAATGGTAACAGAAATTAGGAAGACGTTCGTAACACAGCAACACCTCAATCATCAACTTCAAACCTCTCTGTAAAGGCGTGGTCACATCCATCAGAACCCTAACTCTCAAACACTTACCCCAACAATTCCCATTAACCCCTGTATCCACATCCCTAACCTCACCAATCAGATTCCCCAGCATCACACCCACTTCCCTATTCATACAAGACAAAGGCAAATTAAACATCTGGACCCAGAAGAGAGCTTTGCTAAAGTCAATATCAGTTACCTTTCCCACACCAGTTTGCCTCTTTCAAAACCAGAAGGCCTCTATAAAAGGACCATGGCCCCCCCGCCCCTCTAGAACTCTTTTCCTATCCCACAAGCATTTAAAAGTGAAAATGAATAGATTCGTACCCAAAGATTCAGTTACCACACCTTTCCTTGTCTTCCAAATCGAAGCAATTGCAGCTTTGAAAGACTCTTTGTGGACCTCCTTATTGGTAATAAGCTTCCCAATTAGTGCCATCGACAGCTCCTTCTTACCTTTCTCCTGTAGATTTGCACCGACCCTAGCTACTGGAACATCTCTTTCTGAAAGAGACAAATTCGCACACCGCCGAGCTATTTCTTCAGGATCCATCCCAAAACTCACCAATAGAACCAAAAAATAAAAAATCAGCACTCAGAAACGAGTGAAAACAGCACGCACCAGGCGTGGATCAAGCTTCTACAGGCCTCCCATGAAACCTCCAAAAGAGAGAGTCAGAGGAGAGGAGAGAGATTAATGGAGGTCTTAATTGATATATATATATATATATATATATATATATATATATATATATATATATATTACATATATATCCAATTAAAACATATCAAGTCATCTAAGAATTTATAAATAATTTTGTTAATTTTTATTTTTCTTTAAAATTTTACAGTTATTAAAATTAATTTAAATAAATGATATTATAATATTGACAAATTATTTACATTAGGAGCATTATGGACATTTCACAATTAAATATTGGTCAACACTTATCTCTAATGAGGTAAACTAACTTGGGTATGTTTGTATGATTACAATAAAACTAACTTAACGTATCTTATTGCAATTTATCTAAAAAATAGAAAAAAAATAGTAAATTATAATAAATTACTCAATCACTTGTGTCGCTCTCGGATTTTAGCTACAGTCTCATCATCATGTTCAATCAGCTTTAGTGTTGTCAGTACATACACCACATTCAGTGTTGATAGGAGAAAATGCAACATCTTTTGCTAACGGATGAAATTATCACCGTCAAAACGGTCCAATTTCATAAAGTCAATAGCGAACTCTAGCAGAGAATTTGTAGCCACTGTAGAAAATAATATCTTAAGATTGTGAAAAAAATATGCTCCAAAATAAAATTGTGTATCTTTATGTACCGAGATCCACTGTATTTATGAAATTGCATTGAACTAAAATTTGTTGAGAAAGAGAAATACTGCAATAATAAAATTGTGGGCTTCAGGGCACAATACAAATGTCGCTGTCTTTAGCACACTATTTGCTCTTACTAATCGAGTGATACATTGAGTTAAGTAAATATGTCTCCAAAATACAATGAAACCTCATATGTTTAATATCTTTGTACACTAATAACTTAAATCACGAATATCGCTGATATCATACCTGCTAAAAGACAATATTTTAGTCCTGCAGTTTAATAAAATACTGGTAGTTTTATACAATAAATAAGTGAAGCAAACAAGGATTGATTTTTTTTTTTTTTAATAGATAGCGTGAAACTGAGAGAGGCAAAGGACAAATGCCAAGAAGGTGTAATTGCTTTGGCCGAATTAACGTGGAATAAAGAAAGGTGGACATTTTATGGTATGCTTTGCATATTTTCATAAAAAGTTGCAGCCTTCCATCATGATATTTCAGTTTGAATTAATTTAATCCTAGCCATTCATTTTATCTTATAAATTCTATTTTTGCTCCAACGATTCAAATCATACATTTTTATAAAAGTTATATCATTAAATAAAAGTCACAACTTTATACAAAATTCACAACTTTATATAAAAATTACACCTTTAGATAATTCATTCTAAAAAAATCATAATTCTCATTTCATGCCACATGATATTAACATTAGTACCGGTCCTGAGTTAGGGCCTAAGAGCATCTCCAATAGTACTCTAAAATAGAGTATACTCTCCCTTTTAGAGTAACATTTGTTCCAACAATACTTTATCCCACAATTTCTAAAATTTTTTTTTTTAGAGTTTTACTTTCTCTCTCTCTCAATTTGGAGTACCAATTTCCATACTCTAAAATTACTTTTAACTTTTCATATTTTCATTTTACCCTTATATCCATAGTTATAAACAAATATTGGACATTGATGCTCTTTTGACCTTTTTAATTAAATTTAATTAATATATAATAATTTCTAATTTATAAATTATATAACTATAAAATTTATACCATTATAAAGGTCTCATCTAGATCTTTAAAATGAGATTAATATTGAATATTTATTTCTTTAAAAAAAAATGAGTAATTATTATTCCTATACTATATATATTAGACATATTAATAATTATAAGTTAGTATTAAAATAAAGACTATATACTATATATTATAGACATAATAATAGTTATAAGTTAGTACTAAAATAAAAATCGAAATAATCACATTAATATTAAAATTTGAAATGAAGAATAAAAATGACATAAAAATATTACAATAATAATAACAAAAAAGGAAAAAAAAATAACAAGTCTAGCAACATTAGTTGAAAAAAGTTAGATGGTCAACGTAGAAAAATTAGTTGAAAAAAGTTAAATGTTCAAAATTAGATAGAAAAGTTAGTTGAAATTTTTTTTTTTTTTTTTTGGAAGAAAGAAACAGATTGATTCATCAAAGGAGAAAAACAACATCACAACAAGCAAATATGTGGTTAATATACTTTCTTTTTTCTTTTTTTTAATATTTTTGGAGCCGTATAAATTTCTAAACACACCACCATATACTTAATATTTGTGTCCAAAATTTTGCTTGGTCTATTTTTTTTTTTTTTAACTTTTAGGCTTATGAATGCTAAACACACTCACCAAGAGACATAATATAAAATGATAAAAAAAAAAAAAAAAAACCTAAATTCCTCTTACTCTTTACTACAGTAGCACCGTCTCTCCTTTTCTTTCCAAATTCCCCTTCTTCTCTCAAGATCCATTTCGCTCCTTTCATCTCTTATCAATCATCACAAAGTGTAAATCTCTTTCTGTCTTTGATCTCCATTTATTTTTTTACTTAATATTATTATGAATAATTATTTTTATTGTCAGTTTATTATTATTGAATAATTATTTTTATTATTGTTGGCTAATATTATTATTAAATAATTATTAATATTATAGTTGATTAATACAACGAAAAAGTCTATATTAATTTTTTTTATGTATCTACAGGAAAATTAATACTGATATTATTTTTATTTTTTTTATATATACAAGAAAATTAATACTGATATTATTTCTATATATATATTCTGATTTTTTTTCTTATATATATATATATATATATAAATAATATCAGTATTAATTTTTTATATATAGAGAAAAATTAATACTGATATTATTTTTATTTTTTTTATATATACAAGAAAATTAATACTGATATTATTTCTTTATATATATATATATATATAAAAGATATTCTGATTTTTTTTCTTTTTTTTTAGGGTATAAAAACTGTTGAAAAGGGGACTAAAAATTTAAAAATTAACGTATTAAAAGCTACTCAGGGGAAGTAAAAGTTGATTTTCGGTATATTTAATTACGGTTTTATTTTAATTATTGTTTGTTTTAATTGTGTATTTGTGAGTGTTATTGATTGCGAGTATGGGTTGTGTTTTTTTTTTTGAAAGGAAATTCATTAATCAAACCGAAACAAGACAACACCCAGGAAAGTCATCAATACAAACATCCAACAACCAAAAAGGGTAGTTTCCTACCCACACATTATTACAACCAGAAAGTAAAGCATTCTTAGCTGCAGAATGAGCTGCAATGTTACAGCTCCTACTAACATGAGTAAAAGAGCAAGCATGAAAAGGAGCAATCCTAAGATTAATCTCCTTGATAATGACATCCACTTCAGTGCGGGAAGAGAACAGGTTGTTACAAAGGTTCACCACATTGGAAGAATCTGATTCAACCAATAAAGGGAAAAGGTTGCTCTCCATAGCCACCTTCAAACCCTCCAGTAAAGCCCTAGCTTCACCAACTTCAATATCCATGATGCCCTTGAGGAACCAGCAAGCAGCAAGTCGAGGACCACCACAATCATCTCTCACCACTGCCCCTAAACCAGCTGCACGCTCCAAAAAATTAAAAGCTGCATCTACATTGAGTTTGAAGAATCCAAGAGGAGGAGGAAGCCATGTCTTTTTAGCTGATACCGGATTTGATTTAAGCCATCTCCTTGATAATTGTTGATTGTGAGAGTTGGTTTAAATGAGTGCAACATTGACAATAATTAAAACAAATAATAATAATCAAATGAATCTATATAAAGGATGGAGAAGCAATAAAGAAAGTTTAAATGAGTGCAACATAAACAAGTCAATAAAAGCGATTCATTATTGATTAAGTACAAGTGGGTCTTGTATTTATAGGGTAGCAATAGTGACTATAAGATCACATTTAATGCAATTGACTATTAGGTCACATGCAAATGGCCGATTAGGTGATCACATGCAAAGGCCTCATGGATATCCAAACCTTTCTACATTCTTCTATAACACATTATACTTCATTTGTTATCGAAGTATCAGTACCCTTGGACTCACGATCATCGAGATATTGCTGATAGACATACGAAACAATGCCCCAAATGGCCAACACCATGGAAATCACCTTCAGTCCATCCATTTTGTCATGGAAAACTATCACAGCAAGAACCGGAACAATAGGGAGGTTCAAAACACTAATGGCATTGCAGAAAAGTGAAGACACCTCAAAAATCAATCCAATAGTGCCAACTAAAAAAACCTGCGATGTTATAGCAATCCAAGTAATAGTCATGATATATGACACCTTCCCCAGTGCATACTCTTCCATCTCCTTAGTTAAACCTTTCCATTCTCCACTTGCAAAAAGTCCCACCAGGGTTGCGCTGCTTGCAACTATTGACTGCCAGACTACCAAATCCATGTTCTCTTTAAAAGTTCCTCTTTTGAGAACTTTTCGGAAGGCCAGCTGTGTTAAAGCCAGCATCAATCCGCCCACTGCGGCTCCAGCAACAGTGCATATGAAACCAATGAGATTTTCTACTTTGGATACTCCGGCGGGTTTGGCAGAGTCGTTGTTGAAAATAAGAAGGATGGGGGAGATAGTGAGAAGGACAAGAGAGTTGATGATTAGAGGAGTGAACTTCTGCGAATTAAGAATAAACGAGAAGAAAGCATTGAAGGCTAATTGTGAAGCAGAAATGAGAGTCACAGTAGATACAGGAAGATATTGCATCCCAACTGAAATCAGAAACGCGAATGCTACCCCGATTAGGCCAAGGGAAACATAAACTGCCGCAACTATCAACGAAGACCGCGCTTCTGTATGGTGATCGTTTCTGGTGGGATTTTTGGGAATGCAGTAGTAGAGAAGGAGAACTGGGAAGCCTACGAACTGCAGTAGTGTTAGCAGCCATTTGCTCTTCCCTCCTTTTACATAGTACAATCTTCCCAAAATGACAGCCGCACACAGGTTGACAACCACCAACACTGTATAGACAGCTACTCGGAGCCACCACTTATATTTGTTGTGTTGAGACAATGTCGTTGACTGGTTGGTTTGATTTGTATTCTGAGCTGAATTTGCTACTTTAGTTTCTTCAACCCCTAAGAATGCACCAAAAAAAATAATAATACATAATATGTGCAGGAGCAAGGATGCATATTGGATGAATTCATATTAGCAAACATATTTGCTTCCATTTTTTATTTTATTATTCTTCATTGGTAAATCTCCAATCAATGTTTAAACAATTGATTTCTTCACTGACATATTTGCTTCCCTGCATCGGAAATGTTTAAACAAGTTTTTCTCCAAAAAAAAAAAAAAAAATGAATTGATGAGTGAAAAAATAAAGAATATTCTAATGAAGTAAAGGTGGATGTTGATGACCACAACTTAGAGGTGTTAAAAGGGTCGACCAGGCGAAATTGAAAATTCAGAAGCCACAGATGTTCATGTAACTCAACTTAAAGTCACTTTTCAGAAGTCCTTTCTACTCTACAACTGCCAATCTTATCAGTTTACAATCACAAGATACCATCTTGATCTTGAACACAGAAACAACCTGACAGAATAACTCAACTAAGTCTAAAGTACATACACTTGTGTTGTGCTCAAACTCTTAACACATACATACATCAACTAAAAGAAAAACAGAAATTTCAAAAAAAATATACAAGTAACTTACCCATGACTTGGAGTTGCAGGTCTCGAACTTCTCCCATGTAGCTAGATGGAGGAGTCCAGGAAAGTTAGACTAAGAAGAGACTAGCTAGACAGAGTGGTAGTCTTTCCAAGTTCAATCTTTATAAATAATGATAAAGCTTGTACAAGTATGAGTTGTAATTTTGGCATGAATGCAGTTTCTACAGAGGTGTTAATTTTTTTACGTACACTGGTTTTAAATTATCATGGATAATTAATGATACTGTCAAAACGGTGAATAGGGTCCTCTCTATTGCATTGACACTAGTGTAAACATATTTGACACGTTGTGATATTTATTTTAGGGATAATTATAATAAAGTACCCTAATATTTGTTTATATTGGAATGACATTGTGAGTTTAGCTTTAATTGTATGTTAGTACCCTACCGTCAGTTGACCCAGTAAAATATAACGGTTTGACTTTGAATTTTGTGTAAAATGGTATATCACCCCTAGTTTTAAAAAAATAAATTAAATAAAAATTAAAAAAATAAAAAAATTAAATTTTTTAAAAATAGATCTCTACCATCCATCAATCTTGATGGACGGTGGAGATATATTTAAAAAAAATAAAAAATTTTAAAATCATACAATTGAAAATAGTTGAAAAAAAATATTTTATATTGAGATTTTTTTTTTTTATGTTCTTGGTGGAGATCCAATCCATCAATATTGATGGACGTTAAATATCCAATTTGGGTCTCCACCAAGAACACAACCCAAAACAACAACAAAAAAAAAAAATTTTTGTTGAAGCAGATCTGCTCCATCAATAGGAGCAGATCCGCTCCCGTTGATGGAGCTGTTGCTCCGTCGCTGATGGAGCAGCTCCATCTGCGATGGGTCCCTTTAGCATTAATCACTAGACACATTTTTAATTGGGACAAGTCAATCTGATTCACAAATAATTTGGAAAAAGAAAATAATTAGATACTATATTAAAGGAGGCACCATATTAGAACTGACTTGTAACACTTTTTTTTTTCTTATTGTCTCAAATTTTTAATGGAACTATGGGTAGATTATATCTGTTTGTGGTGAGACAATGTTGTTGACTGGTTGGTGTTATTTGTATTCTGGGCTGACAATCTTGATTGATTGGTATTATTTGTATTTTAATTCTTTAGTTTTTTCAACTGCAAAGAATATACAAAAGAAAAAAGAAAAAAAAAAAAAATTGAAGAAACATTAATTTTATCATGTTATGTGTATGAATAACAAATTGAATATAATTTCATGTCATATAACATGAGATAGGTGCATATCAATGTCCACATAAGTCTCTCTTAATTGTCAGAAGAAACTTTTTTTTTTTTTTTTTTTTTTTTTTTGGAAAATTAGCTGATGCTAGAAAATATATTAGGATATTAAATAAGAGATTTAATTAAATATATATCAAATTGAGGAGTGGAAAAAATAGAGAAGCAAAATACAAAATAGACATGTAATTCAAAATGGGATATGTTCCCCATTGGGGCATGTGAGGTATTTCACAATGGAATATATTCCATATCTGAGGATATAGAATGTATTTCATGTTAGATATTTTAGACATTACAAATTTCATGTGGTTAAAAAAAAAGTCAAATTATTATATGTGGCTAAATTTTTTTTTCTTGCAAATTCCCAGTTTGAAATTTTTTTATTTATATAAAGTATATTTAAACATCAACAATACATACTTTTCAATTTTAAAAATTATTCAAGGTATGGCGGTACGTGTGAGATTACTGCAAACTTATGAAATAGTTATTAATTTAATAATTTAGAATATAAAAAGTATTTAATAAATTAATTAATTATTAATTGCTTTTAAAAATATAATTACAGTAAGATCTTCCTATAGTGACACTTTATATAAAAATTACCTTCATATAATTATAAAAAATTTCAGATTCAATTTGGATCAATTATAAATAAAAATAAACTCCACATTGTAATAAGTTATTATTTTTCTAGATCTCGTCTTAAGAAACTTGCATCCACATAGTAATAATTATTTGTATATTGCAAGAAATATATATTATGTTATGTTAAAGGTTTAAGAAGAATTAAAATATTTTTTTAAAGTTGTTTGGGACAATGACTTATTCTTTAAAGTTGTTACCACATCTTTAAATTTATGGGTATATAATAATTCGTCAGTATGAACACCTTCTTGTTGAAACCAATAATATTTGTAATTACAACTCTATTATTAAGTTATAACCCCCTTATAGTAATAAATTTAGTTTGGTCCTAATATTATGACTATAGAGAGATTTTACTGTATTACAGAATAAACTTAAGAAACAATCAATTTTTAATTAATTTACCAATACTTTTTAAATTTTAGATTATAAAATAAATAATTATTTCATGAGTTACAGTAATCTTAAACGCACCACCAATCTGGATCACCTAGCTTCTTCAACTAAAGTTGCTTTTTAATCCAAAATTTGCTATGTTCCCCAAATTTAGCATAAGCTCCCTACGGTCTTATATTCTTAGTTTTAACAAAAATAAGAGGAAATTGTAAAAAAGTATCATGATATTTTACATAAACACAGAAAATAATGTTAATTATACTGTAAATACAAAGCTACAATTGACCACATTAACAAGTACTACGATAATATGGATGTCTTAATTGATAAATAAATAAATAGATACAATATCCAATTAAAACATGTGATTTTATAAATAATTTTGTTAATTTTTATTTTCTTAAAAAATTTACAGTTATTAAAATTAATTTAAATAAATTATATTATAATATTAACAAATTATTTACATTAGGAGCATTATGGACATTTCACGATTAAATTTGGTCAACACTTATCTCTAATGAGGTATACTAAATGTCTGTATGATTACAATAAAAGTAACTTTATTTGTGTTGTTATAATTCTTATTGCAATTTACATAAAAAATAGAAAAAAATAGTAAATTATAATAAAGTATTAAATAGTTTTATCAAAATTACAGAAAAATATATTTAACTAACCCTTTGACTATTAGTTTTAACCAAAGTGTGAAATTATTATTTTTAAATATATTTGTTTTATTTAAAGAATTAAAATTAAGAAGAAAGATCGGAGATCATTTTCAGACCAAGGGTGGAGCCCAAGCATGGTCTAGGTTAGGCTTAAGCTCGACCTACTCTAGTAGAAAAAAAATATATATATTAAAAAATATTTATTTTTACTATAATTAAACTTCTATATCTTTTAATGGGCTCGTTTCAATATTAGTTCAATAAAATATGCGTACACTAATGTTGTATTATTTATGCAATAGGCCATACCTAATTTCAATCAGTAAATTATCAAACTGTCATTTATTAATTTATTATATCATTTTTTATCATCTTTACTAAATAATTATAATTTTACTATTTTCTTTTTACTTTTATGTCAATTTATTCTCAATCTCTCTAAATATTCATTTGTCCACTAAATGTAAGTGGTATTTTGCTATTTATTTTTTATTTTTCTTTATCATTTTATTTATTTTAGTTAATAGTGATTTATTTATGTTCTCAGTTAGTTTTTTTTTTCTTACTTTTGTATATGAAATAATTATAAACTTTGCAAAATGATGAAAGTTGGATTATTTATTATTTTTAAAAATAATGTAGTGTGTTTTTAAATTCGTACAATTAGTTATCTACTTCCGTAAATATAAAAAGAGATGTACATACTACTTGAATTAAGAGAGAATGTGTGATATTTCTTATTGTTTTAAACATGATTTTTTTACTTTGTAGTTTTGTGAAATTATGGATTTTTATACTAATTAGTTTTTTATTTTTATTTTTATACTAATTATAATTCGATCTTGTAAGGATCATATTTTTCACTTCATAGTTTTGTAAAATTAGGAATTTTTTGCATATGAGATTTTTGAAATTAGAGATTAAAAATTTCATAGTTTTAGCATGTGAGTACTTGCTTATAAGGTTTTTCTTCTAAAATTTGTGAAATTAAAAATTCTATCTATGGGAATCAAAGTTGTCAATATCATTATTAAATGTATTTTATAGCTAGCCCGCCTGAGAATAAATTCTGCCTATGTCCCTGCTCCAAATCGAGCTCCAAAGATGGAACAAACTTAATCTTTAATGGACTATCGTCGCTCCATCTATGGAGTAGATCTGCTCCATTTGTTTTTTTTTTTTTTGGGAATTATTTTTTGTTGATGATTTGTTTGAGATTTTTGTTGGTTTGGTTTAGATAGTCTGATGAGTTTTTTTGTTTGAGATTTATTGTTTCATTTGAGAATGAAGAGGAAGATGTTGTGGATGATGATGATTGAGAAAAAGAAACAACATTGATGATGACATAGAGAAGAAGATGCTGATGATCGGAGTTGATGGTGATGATTGAGAGGGGAAAAAAAAAACCTTGTTATTCATGATGATTGAAGAAAAAGGAGATGATATGAAGAGCTTTAATCTCTACTGATCTTCTTTGGAAGAGATCTGGAGCAGATCTCTTCTAAATAAAAAAAATTTATGGGTAAAATTATATTATTACTTTTTTGTAATTTTACCAAATGTATTGTTTGATTGCACATACACCAAATGTCGGGTAATTCATATCAATTTGTCCAAAAAAAGGGACCTGTCAGTGCACATATCGAAACATATTATATAGATGAATAATGCTAAATTATCCAAATTATTTACTCAAAATCAATATCCAAATGATGTGTCAAATGAGTTGTAACTAACACATCATATACCACATAATGTCATGATTTACATAGTAATTACAACTCACATACCATATCATTTGGGCATAATTTTGGTTAAATAATTTGGACAGCCTAACATTATTCTTATATAGATCTACTTATGAGTACAAGGTATGCAATGACATCCATTATCCATCATAACAAATACGAATATATAATATATAGTTAAAAATGAAAAAAAAAAGTGCATAAATGTGAGTCTTCTTTAACTTTGTTTTATTGGTCTGAATATATATGTAAAAGAAAATATGACGAAAATTATTTCAGTTCTCAGTTTTTTTTTTTTAATTATCACTTTTTGACTGATATTTGATATTTTGGCTCTCTTGACCCCTAAATTTTGCAAAATCAATCAGTTTACTCTTTCCGTAGTTAATAGTTAGTCAATTTTGATGGTGTTAGGGGTATTTTAGTCTTTACACAAAATAAATTATTTAGGTTAAAAAATAAAGAAAAAAATAAATTATCAAATAAAAATTGAATTTTGAAAAAAAATGATGGTGTTTTAAAACAAAAGCAAATTTTTTTTTCATTTTTTTATTTTTGTAATTTATATAATTTATAATTTTTTAAGGAAAAAATAGTCAATATGTAAATTTTGTTAAGTTTGACCATTAAAAATCTGATCAGAAGGATTAATTTGATTGATTTTACAAAAGTTGGGGATTACGGGAGGCAAAACATCAAACATCGGTCAAAAAGTGATAGTTTGAAAAAAGAAACGAGGACCAAAATGACTTTCGCCCAAGAAAATAATAACAAACACTAATAAAGGAAACATATCGCGAATTTAAAAAGACATTGTACAAACAACAGTGAAAATTAAGGCAAATTAGAACGCAAAGAAGAAGAAATAACACCCAGAGAAACCCTATAATAACCATATAGATCATATTAAGGTAAACTACTCCAAATATAAGACCCTACACAACTGCCCTGAAACTTAAAATCTCTCTGCAACTCAAATCATATGAAAGATAAGACGAAAACATAAACCATGTTTAATTTGTGAAAACTCTATATAGAAATTAAGCTTACTAACCCATCATATGGAGTTGCACTTCCTCAGCTTTCGCCATGTCGAGAGTCAACAGCCTCCCAAAATTATATCAAGCCTAAAGCCATTTACATCCCCACACACACACATATATGTGTATATATATATATAGAGAGAGAGAGAGAGTCCGATACACGTGAATTGACAGCTAAAAATTAATACAAATTCTGCCTAGAGGCTTTACTACCTATTGGATTAGTACTCTGTCCGGATCTATTAAAATTAAATATTATTGTCGCGATTCGAAAATTTATTTTCACAATGTTAAGAAGAAATCTCTCTACTTATGATGGTATATATGCAGGTTGAAATTTGAACCCCTCACTATAAACATATAAGATAACATGTACACCACTTAACTAAGAGGTGAATGTACACTATTATACCTTATTTAAGATTGTATAATACTAAATTTAGTACAATACGTTTGGTTATTTACTCCCACGATATAAAGAAGAAAACTCTTCACACATGTCTATAAAATACATATTGTCAGATTTGAACCCCCAATTTAAATGTAAAAGGAAAGATGCGCACTGCGGATGACGGTATAGTATTTATGACACCATGTTTTTTTATTTTTTTAAAATCTGACACCAGTCGGTTTTGGTTCAGAATGATAACTCTCACCAAACATGAGAGATATCACCCCACACTTTACGATTTAATAGATAAAGATGGGATTCGAACCTCTATCACAGAAGTGAAGAGAGAAGTGTTCAACTATTTCACTATCGGTGGATGTACAATGACAGTATGTTGGGATCAGTTTAATAATAACGCAGCAATTATAATTAATGATATTCAAAGTCGTGGTTGATCATACACAAAATTAGTATTATAGTGAGTATCGTTTTTCACATTATATGTAAATAATTGTAGGACGTCTCCCACTATTCAGGATGTCACATGGTTAAGTTCTATATATCCATTTTGTTAATTAATGCAAAACTCTCTCTCGTCAAACATCCACACACACAATTTGACATAAGAAATTAAAGGAGAATTTCTTGCAAGTCCATATATGTTTAACGGGGCTGATTATTTAATTTGTCTACTGAACAATATTTATTGACCTTTTTTTCTCAATATTCAATATACATGCATCTAGCTAGCTTGTGTTTATTTAAATTATTACAATTAATTTAAGTTTTGAGGAAATAAAATAAATTTTAACTACTATTCATTTCTAGTAATGTTAATGTACCACGAAATTCCTACAAAACTAATAATTATTTAAGAATTTGGATCCACTATGCCATTTTACTTTAAAACGTTTAATGTATATAATTGGATGTTTATAAGAAAGAGAATGAAAAGGATTTTTTAAATTTTTTTTTAACAGACCTTGATAAAAAAAAAAAGATATAAATTCTCAACTACTACTCATTGTTAATAATATTGATGTATTAAAAGATCAACGCTATTAATAACCCAGCTCAAGACTAAACAAATGGCACAATCCACATGCTTTACCAGATATGACGTTAGAGGAGATATAATGTCGATATAAAAATAACATATCAAGACCTGAAATAACTAATCAAACATACACCACATGCTTGATCTCATAAGTCTAATGCAATGTAACCACTTAACCCAAAAAATTAAATTACTGAAAAATGGTACAATAATAATATTTAAGGTATGAGATCTGTGTGGCAGCAAATATGCAATATGTGCGGAGTTTAGTTTTATTTATACATTGCCTCAAAATTTTCTGGGATATCTGCTGAAGCATAGTCTTCCACTTGGGTAGATAGTATTATTGTAATACCTCAACGTTATAATATTTTACTGGCTACCGTATCGGGAACCGATCATGTTGTTAGTGGCATTTCATTTGATTTTGCTTTCTAACACCATGATATTACCTTGTATTTACTTTATCAAAACAGCGTAGATGTCTAATCTATATATTATGCTCCGTTTGAATTCCCCATGATTTTCATTTTGTCATCTGTTTCAATCAGTGATCACCTAAGAATTGTTACAATAGCTAATTTAATTAGATTTGTGGTACTTGTTTGCGAAAGAAACAAGCGTGATTATGATGTTAAACGAATAACATCCACTCATAGCTTAAGTGATTAGTGTACTTCTCTTTTATATTCATAATAGGGGTTCGAGTCTCACCTTTATCAATAAATTCACAAAGTGTGGAGAGACTCTCCCCTATTGTAGTGAGAGTTACTTTATGAGCCATGCTTGCTTGTGATAAGGATTCGAGTCCTACCTTTATCAATAAATTCACTAAGTATGAAGAGACCCTTCCTCTGTAATTGAAGTTACTTTCCAGGCAAAAGTTTTATAAGTTGAAGGAGCAAAAGGTAGCTGATATGCTTTGCCACATTGGCAAGCATCACAGAAACCAAATGACTTTGGAATGTGTTTGAGGTGCTTATTAGATTTAAAGACTTGACACAGCACCTTGGAAGAAGGATGACCAAGTCTGATATGCCAAATAAAAGAATCAGACATATTATTGGAAACATGAGTAGCAGTTTTATTAACATTCTTTGTACACAAAGAAGGTGAATTATACTCAGTATAAGCAGCATGTAAGGAACACAAAGTCACTATACTGTTGCTGTTGACAAGAAGCTAAACCTTTACAATTAAAATCAACTCGACATGAAACAGACCTTGAAGAAGGATGACTGAAATGACTGGACTGACTGTGCTTGGTAAATAAGGATCGCACAAGGAAATTAAGATTTACAATCCATCTCTTTATGCTCCTTGAAGAAGAAATTTCTTCATACTCTGATCCTTGACCATATAAAAATTAGCATCAAACTCTACTATAACATTATTATCCTCGGTAAATTGTGAAATACTTAATAGGTTTTTGGTTATACTAGGAATATGTAAGATACTATTTAGGTGCAATGATTTGTGAGGTTGAGTGTGTGAAGGAATCCAAGTGGAACCAAAATAAGAAATGGTTAGCAAGTTACCATTACTAACTGCAAGTTTGTCATGTTCCATGTACTCATTCTTCAAAGATAAGTTTTTGAGATCAGCTGTAATGTATTTGGTAGTACCACTGTCAGCATACCAAGAGGAAACAGTATTTATATACGGAGAAGAAATAAAAGCAGAGTTATTGTTGTGGAGCAAGTTGCTATGAAAGTTGCCAGTGTGCTGTTGATGGCTCCCTTGATATCCTCTAGGTGCGTAATCATGCTTCATCTGACCTTGAAAACCACCTGAACTCATAACAGGATTCATTGGAGCTGGTCTGTTACCTTGAAAAACTTGATCAAATAGATGATAACAAATTGCTGAATAGTGATCAGGCTTACCATAAAGCTGGCAAACAATTCTTGTCCTTCCACCAAAATTACCTCTGCCTCTTTGTCCTCGATTGTAATTCTAATTACCTTCTCTGTTTAAACCTGAATGAGAGAAGTTAGCCAAAGCATTTACCATGAGCAAAGTTGTTAATGAGCTTGTTGCTCTATCCTTGCCTCAAAGCTCATCAACAAAGCTGTACATCTTGCAAAGTAATACTTCCTTGAGCAGATATAATATTCACCACAATACCATCATACTCAGTTCCTAATCCTTGCAAGATATTTAGCAATAAATCTCTATCATTCATAAGTTGTTCAACTGCTAAAAAAGAATCAGCTAATCCTCTCATCTTCAGAACTTATTCTGAAATAGTCAACGATCATTTCTTAGTTGACTGAAGTTGAGATAGAATCTGCAAGATTTTTGCTACAAAATATTGAAAGAACAATTTCTCAAGAACATTCCAGATCTCACATGAAGTAGTATTACACCGAGTAACCTGACCTAATACTAAAGCAGAAAGAGTATATCTGATCCAGCAAATCAACAATTGATTAATTTTCTTCCATTGAAGAAACTTACTACTAACAGTATTCTCTAACAGTATTCTCAACCTCACCATTGTCACTGCTATTAACAACAAACGTTCTCTAGACAAACCGTTTCTCCAAGTATAAACTCTTCAAAATCAAGGCTCTAATAGTAGGCAAAACTTGTGACTTCCACAAGACATAGTTGTCCTAATCCCACTTCAAAGGTAAATTGAAATTGAGATGTGTAGGGAATGAAGAAGCTTGAACCTAAGCAGTAGCAGAGGTGTTATATATTAGACTCCATGCCTATAGTGATACTTGTGCTTCCTCTTGAGTTCACCATTATTGGATCTTCAATTGCTCTGATACCATATAAAGTGATGCAAAATCAAGCAAGATAAAAAAGAAAGAGAAATTGCAGAAATGGATTTCTTTTATTCAATCAATAACACAAGAGCTAGAGACTATTTATACACAGCTCTGGAAAGCTAGCAGCCGTTCAACAAATACAAAGATCAACGGCTGGAAATACAAGATACACCTCTGCTGACTTAGCATCAAAACCATTTCTGCTGAATTCCAAGCTGAGCTGGCACTCAAGCTATTAACAACAGATAAAGCATGAGTTGTACTTTGCTTCTGAAGTCTACTCTGCTTGTCAAGTGATCTGGTGACTGCAATACCTTGACAGCCAGGCATGATCCTGCTGCTCATCTACACCCTGCTGCTTACCTGAAGGTGAGCTGCATGATGCTTCTGCTAAAGTTGTACCTCCACAATGCTGAAGCTGTTGCCAAATTAGCTTATCAAAATCTTCAATACATTCAAGGGGATTTTTGTACAGAAAATATAAGTTTTGACAAAAACAATGAAGTTATTGAGAACGATCAAATATAATTTTTTTATAATTTAAAGGTTAATTATGAATTTTTGCCTTTAAATAATATATTAACAACGTCAAATGTATGTTGTAGTAAACATTATTTACCACGCACAATGTTTGTTTTCGAAAAATGTTATATATCAATCACAGCTTAATAAATAGTGGGTGCATTGTCCGTAGTAAATAGTCATCTATAACGGGTTAATTAAATGAGTGGATTTTTTGTAATGCTTGCTTCAAGAACTTGGGTTTTGATACCAATTTGTTGAAAAATAAGTACAGAAAAAAATAAACCCTTAGATCTCCAAGCATGCAATGGCGAAACTAATAAATCAATCGTACACACAATAATAAAAAGATTAAAAACATAAGCACATGACAATAAACACACTGATATATGGGGTTCAACCAATATGCCTACGCACATGAATGTGAGAGAATTCACTATTGGGTTTTCAAAAAGATATATACGAGAGTACAAAATATTTCACAAAAACTTAGGGTGCAAATTTGAGATTGTTGTAACTTGAGAAATTATCACTTATTTTATAAGTTGGGATAAAAAAAAGTGTTACGTAAACTTCTCAAAATAATCACTTAAGCGAATTTTAAAAAACTTATCAAACACTTTCTGTATTCTAAATTATGATTTTTTAAATTGCGATAATTACTGACGTACACTTAATCACTTTAACTCCAAACCCAAACAAAATTCCTCCATGGTAACCCAATATTAATTGAGTCATGGAGTCCTCACATGATATTAAACCTACCGGAGAGCTACCCCCAAGCATTTCCACCATACAGTCCTCACATATTGACAAATTTTGTGAAATGCTCTCTCCTACTCTAAACTTGATTCTCAATCCTTATTAGAGACTATTTACAAATTTTCTAATTCTAAAAGAATGCAAAATAATTTTCATTAGGGAAGTCATATTTCCTCCTTAAAAAGATTTCCTAATCCTTAAAGAAAATGTAGAAAACCAGCTCGTAAAAAGAAGTTCCCAAAAACAAACCAACGAATTCATGTGATTCAGTTGGTAATACACGCTGAGTATGTGGAAAGAGTTTCAGGTTCGATCCCCACTAAACACACTCGTTGGAAGAAGTTTAAAACTTAAGTATGACCCGTCTTGAAACGAAATTAGTCGAGTTTAACCCAAACACCCGTAGTTGAGATACAAAATAGAATTTGAGCTAATTAAGAGATGTCCATCATTGTTGTATAAACATATTAAATTAAAGAACGTGGAGATCCTCTTGACTGCACTTTGATGTTTATAATCATAGTATTAATAGAGATTTTATTCCATTTGCCGGCTAACTTCGCATGCAATCATATGTTCCTTTTCATTTATTTATTATAATTACTTTTGGATAAGAGTTACAAAAGAAAATATCATCTTCAAAGCATTTAAATATAAATATATCTTACACATATACCTATGATGCATAGTTAGTTACATGGCTCCTTTCTCCCTTGGACGTTTGAGGACACCATGAATTTACTAACGACCAACTCATTTAAGTAAAAGTATGGGCGCCGCCAACACGTACAAATCTATCATCAATTAATTTCTTTTAGAATAAGTCTTGTTGGCGAAATTGATGCCATATGCAAGCTAGCTACTAAAGTTGGTCCTATTGTCGGACAACTAAGTCACAGCTGCTTGATTAAGAAAAGGAATATTATCATTCTCATTCCTATAATTTGGGATATTCTTTATCTTTTATTCCCTAATTTTATTTTTCTTTCTTTTAGTCCTCTGTTAATTTATGTTAACATTTCAGTTAAAAAAGAATGTTTTACTCTTAAATTTTTTTAAATAATAATTAATTATTTTCAAATATAATAAAAGCAAAAAAAAATAATTTCAATAGATAGATAGATTCCCACAATCCATTTGATGGATAGGTGCCATGGTTGGAATCAAACCAGAAAATAATAAAAAAAATAAAACGGTGGAGATCTGGATTCCACAGTCCGAAAAATAAACTTGGAAAGCAAGCAAGCAAGCTTTGACACAATGCAATTACACTTGGACAGCAGCTCAATTGAACAAAACTCCAACGTTGAATTTAAAGTTTACTATAGCCTTTCCTATGCCAATAATATTGACTATTTGGAGTTGATTGAAATTTTAAAAATTTTAAAAGTTTGGGTATATTTAATTTATATATTTAAAAATTCTATTAAAATCTAAGTGTTTCAGACTTTAAAAAGATCAAATAATTTAGGTGTATTAAAAAAGTTATTGACTTTACGGAAATTGTTTAAATAATGAAATTTAATGAAATTTTAAAATGAGAAATATAAATAAAAAGGTCCATAACAAAACTTGTTATATCCCTATTGAATTTCAAACTACTATCTTATTTGCAATCATAAATTATTTTCTTCAAATCAAATCATTAAAATTTCATCCAATTCCATATAACTCTTTGAAAAAAGTTCAACAAACTCTGTAGAGAGTTATGACAAAATTTATATAAAATCTATAGAATTTATGAACTCTACCAAAATTTATAATTTTTTTAAAATTCTATCAAATTTCAACAAACTCTAAATTCAATACGCTCCCCTTAGCAAGTTGATATAAAGGCTTTGGTACACGATGTACTTTTAATGTTTTTCACTAGCTCATATACTAGAGCTAACTTCTAAAACAAAGACCGAGAAGCTTATTCTAGTTGTATTTTTTTTTTCCATACTTTATAGAAATTCTATTCTACTATGTTGATACTGAACAAGTTATAAATCTGGTAGGATCTTTCAAAATTAATTACTATGTGAGTCTAATATTAACTATCATAATTAGGAGATATATATACTCCTACATAACGAGGATAAAACTCTCGATACATGTTTGTAAATATACATGGTGAGATTTGAACTTTACCACTAACGTGAATTAGGGAGGTACACACCACCTGAATTATAAGATAATGTGCCCTATTCTACTATCTTCACTCTAGCATTTCTATTACTCTATTTTACTTGTTATTCCACCGCAATCCGATAGTTAATATCCTTCCCAAAAGATTTCAACAGACATTTAAGACCGATTTGATAACGTTTTACAATTAAAGTCAAAGAATCAACTTACCACGTAAGCATAGTCGAGGTTTTCCCTTTGAAAATATAATGTAGGGGCCTTTCTTGAATGATCATGTTGATCTTGCCAACCAAGCTTAACACTCTAGGCCGACCACTTCAGCCAACCATGTGAGCAGAGCCTCTTCCAAACGAACTCGTTCACTTGAAAACAAAAAAGTTTGTCATGTGTATCGACGGTACCGGCACACTCCGACGATAAATTCAATGCTTGAACATAGAGAGAGAAAGATTTTTAACATCAGCTTCTCTTTTTGAACCCGGATGGCTCCTCTATTTACAGAGAAGGTTGAGTGTTGGAATGGTCATAATTGATGCCATTACTAATGTCAATTGTCTTTCTCCCCAATCAATGTCAGATGACCACATGATGAGGTCATTTGCCTATATTCTCACGCTATGTCAGATTACCACGTGATGAGGTGACTTCTCTTCCTTCTCACGTAATGTCATAATCACGTAGGTTTAGATGTGATGGCCACGACAATTTCTGCGAGCACTTGCTTTGGCCGAGAACCTGAGAACCCGCGAGGACCTTCTATGTTTGAACCAGCGAGCACTTTGTTTGGCCAATAACCCAAGAACCCGCGAGCAACTTCTTTGCCCGAGAAACTGCGAGCACCTTCTTTTGTCATTGACCCTTGAGCACCTCCTTTGGCCGAGAACCCACAAGCACCTTCTTTGGTCGAGAACCCGCGAACGCTTTCTTTGGCCAAGAACTTGTGAGCACCTACGATGACCTTCTTTATTCAAGAACTTGCGAATGCCTTTTTAGGCTGCGAACTCACTGAGCACCTGTGACGACCTTATTTGTTTGAGAACTTGTGAGCACCTTCTTTGGCTAAGGACCCGCGAGCACCTGCGAGGACCTTCTTTATCTGAGAACTTGCGAGCGCCTTCTTTGGCCAATAACCCGCGAGCACCTGCGAGGACCTTCTTTATCTGAGAACTTGCGAGCGCCTTCTTTGGCCGATAACCCGTGAGCACCTGCGAGGACCTTTTTTGGCCGAGAAACGTGCAAATGATGACGTGGATTTTGTGTCAATTTTTAGGTACAACATTTTGAAAATGTGTTTTTAAGATATTATAAGAGCAAACAAATATTATGTGTTGTTAAATTAAATTAAATTAATTTTTTAATTAGAAAATATATGAATATTATTTTTATACTTTAATTAAAAACTAATTTAAATTGATGGATGTTCTTTTAAAATTATAATCAAAAGAATATATATTTTAATAATCTCAAGAAAAGTATATTTGTTAATAATAAAAAAGAATAAATATAATTTATATATATATTTAATAATTTTAAGTTTTAGAAGTTTTAATTATTTTATTTTTTAATACATAAAAACATAATTATTTCACATGTTAACTACTCAACTGATAAAAAAAAATTAAAATAAAAGTGTAAAACGTCAAAATAATGTTTCCAGTTTTTATTCAATAAAAATGAAAAAATACATTCTTTTATTTTTCTCGTTTTCTTTTAAAAACATGACCGACAAAGACGTTTTTATTATTTTTCATTTTTAAGAGACAGAAAAATGCATTTGTAAAATGTTAATGAATATGTCCTTGAACGCTAATTTATTATCTAATTAAAATTGTATATTTATTCAATTATTTGGCTTAATTGGATAGGTGTATTATATGCTCACGCCTTGTTCTTAAATGGTTAGAACACAGCACGTTTCTTATGCCAAACAAATGAAAGAATATTTTTAAATTACAAGTAGTGATCGTAAAATCATCTCAAGAAATATATATATCATTTTTTAATTTAGTTTAACTATTTCAAGAGAATATAGAAAGTAAACCCTAGAAAGTTGTTCATGCATCAATTCTATAGCTTCAAAGTAGTTATGGGATCTTTGGGAGCTTCAATATCAGAATTCTTGTAGCTGCGGTTATCGAGATAGTGCTGATAGGCATATGAAACAAAGCCCCAAAAAGCCAAAACCAAGGCCACCACCTTCGCTCCACTCATTTTATCATGAAAAAATATCACAGCTAGAACAGGAACTGTAGGCAAACCTAGAGTACTGATGACATTGGAGAATAGAGAAGACACTTCAAATATCAACCCTATTAATCCAATAGAGCAAACCTGCCAGGACACAGCTGTCCAAATCAAAGTCATGAGGTAGGAGATTTTCCCTAGTTTAAACCCCTCCATTTCTGTATTCAAATCCATCCACTCTCCACTAGCAAAAAGCCCCACTAAGATAGCACTACATGAGGCTATGGAAGGATACACGATCATATCCAAAACCACCTTGAACGTTTGCTTTTTCAATACCTTCTCGATGAAGAGCTGTGTAAGGGAAAGTATCAGGCCGTCCCCTGCTGACGCGAGGATGGTGAAAACGATACCAACTACATGGTTTCCTTTATCGTCTTTAGTTGTTGATCCTGTTATGGAATCATCGTTTTGGAATATCAGGACCACGGAGGATAAGGTGAGGAGGATCAGAGAGTTGATAATATAAGGAGTTAACTTCAATGAGTTGAGGAAGAGAGAGAACAAAGCATTAAAACCTAACTGGGTTGTACAAATTAGGGAATATGTTGACACTGGAAGGTACTTGTACCCAATTGAATAGCAAATGCCATGTGCTGCTATGAGTAATCCAACTGCGACATAGGCTGTTGCTAGAACTAACAATGATGGAGATTCTTCCTTGTTATCATCATCATCATCTGATGAAGTGGGGTTTTTGCTTGAGAAAATGAGATACAAGGGAAAGAGAAGAGGGAAACCGACATTTTGAACAAGTGCTGATAGCCATTTGCAGTTTCCACCTTCTGCATAGTATAACCTTCCCAGGAGTTGGGCCGTTGACTGACCAGTGATGGTAAACACTGAATATATCCCCATTTTAATCCACCATTTGTAACTTGTTTGGAGATTTGATTCGTTGTTGCTGACTGTTGTATCAACTGAGTTTGCTGCTTCGGCTGCTAGGATCAAGCAAGCATATTAATTATTATATTGCATGTCAAATATTATCCATGCAAATGAATTAATTCTCATTTTCTTGTATGATGATTGAACTTTTTGCAGGTACTTACAATTAATAAGCAGAATAGAAAAGGAAAATGCAAAATATGCGATGAATAGTCATACTATTGATCAACTTACCCATGACCACGTACGTGAAGTTGGACCTCGATCTCTTGAGCTTCTCCAATGTCAGAGTGACGTTAAGATGTGAGTGAAAGAGAGTGAGAGAGGCCTTAATTAATAGCATTGCATAACATGCAACATAACCTATCTCCGACGGACACTTGATACCGTCTTGTACCGTCTTGTTTGATTTGTTGTAATTATCCAAGCCGGCATATCCAATGCCACCTTTGAGAACCTGAATCCTCTTATGAATGAATACAGGAGATTAGATTCTATCACAATCATATTCTATTGTTCTATGATTTTGTACCCTAGTTGTTATAAATTTTTAAATTTATATTATAATTGTTTTTTTTAATTATTATTATTAGTTCTGTTGATTTTTAATAATCGCAATAATTAATATTCGGTAGAAAATTTGAGTCTAGAAATCAAAAAAGGGGAGAAGTATATAAAAAAAAGGCAAAAAAAAAAAAAATAGTTCAATCTTGAAGGGTTCTTAATAAATTTGTTACTTGGAACCAAAGGATGTAGACTGAAAATTTAGTAATTTAACCCCAATTTCAAAATGTCCATATTTCTTCAATCTTGGATGTTACGACTATTAGATAATCCATATATGCGGGACGAAACGAGAACACGGAAATTAGAGGGATCGGGGTTCAAGATTCAGGATATATTACTATATATAATTTAATATTTATATTTAAATTAAATATAACTTTTTATATATATTAATTTTTTTTTCAAAAATTATGGGGGGCCGAGGGATGCAATATATAAGATCTTCTATATTACTATATAGAAGATGAAAATGTAATATATAAGATGAAAATATTTATATTTACAGAATGTCACAACCCAAGAGACTAGAGTATTTAGTTGTTACAACTATTTATAATAGTACACCCCATCCATCTTTTTCGTCTCAAAAAGACAAAGGGTTTGAAGGTTGGGAAAAAAAAGGAAAAAACAATGATAATATTTTTGCATCCCAAAAAGTCAGAAAATCATAAATTTTAAAGAGAATACTAAAAAAAAATTAAAAAAAATAAAGTAAAGTTTTCTTCTAAGGCATCAAAAATTGTAGAAGCACAGGACAGCTTATTATTATTATTATTTTCTTTTTAAAAAAAAAATTAGGTATCATCGAATAAAGATGATACTTACTATCTGTTTCTTGGCGTAACTTGCTTGTATTTTAAATAAATTCGGATATTACTCGGCATTTATTTGGAAACATCAATGGATCTGGATGAGGAATATACATACATACATAGATAAATAGAGAAAAGACACTTTATTATAGCTGTCAATAACAATTAAGCTGATGCTATTTATTGGTATTAGAGAGCTGTTTAGCACTTCATGATGTTTAGAAGTCTAAAAAAGAAGTTTAATTTATCATCAGGTAAGTGAGCTGTTTTTCTTTTTTAACGGGTATAATTATAAAATTAATAACTGTCGGGATTTATTGCGATTAATCATTAAATGCGCGGCTTCGGATATCTATTCCCACAATAAGGGAAGGAAAACTATCCACACATGCTGATAAATGTGCATGGTGGAAATTGAATTCTCACCATTGAGATGAGAGAGAGGTACACTAACCACTTGAGGTATAAGTAGATTAATGGTAAGTGAGCTGTTTAGTTTATCATCTAATTTTTTTTTATAAGATCGCTCATAGATTTTGTTAAGATGCTTTGCCAAGACACTAATAAACATATTAGATATATGGAGTCCAATATTTAAATTCGTAGTGTCCTATGTAGGAAGTTAAAAGTCAGCGAAGACTTTAAAAGTTATTAATAAGTTTGTGTTATAACTAAAGAATTTGAAAAAATTATTAAGTTTGTGTAAATTAACGTGAAGTGAGTGATCGAATTTTTATTTAGAAAGGTAGTTACGAGTTTTATTAAGATTTTACTTAAAATTAGTACCTAATTAATACACAAGTTAGTTATGTTTAATGAGAAGGAAGTAATATCATATATAAAATATGCAAAAAAAAAAAAATATATATATATATATATATAAACGATCAAGTCTTTATTATTTAACGAGAAATAAAATACAAAATATATAATTAGGAAGAAAGGATTTTCTGCTTTAATTATATTATTAATCATTAGGCCTAAAAGCTTAGGCGGATAGGAAATTGATTTAAGTCATAGTTTGATGGATTTTATAATACGTTAATACCCCCCCCCCCCCCCCCCCCCCCCCCCCCTCATGTGTAACATGAATATGATGACAAATACCCCCGACAGACATTATATGTGAAAGAACGAGATGGTAAATGTCTACCATACATATTAGACGCCCTTCTACCAAGAGATAAGGAGGGAGAGAGGGTTTGAACCCGAGAACTCATGACTCTGATACTATATTATTAACTATTAGGCCTAAAAGTTTAACCTAATAGGAAATAACACAACTATAGTATTTAAGTCATAGGTTGATGGATTTTATAATACTTAACATATTATATTTATTGGGATTTCAAGTTTTTCAATTTTTGTTTTTGCTAATCTATATGCATGGATGGACTGCTCTTGGAATAAAGAGCAGTTAAGAGCTCTTATGAATGGAATCTATTTCATACATTATCTCAAAATATATCTACCTTGTTTTCCTTTCTTGGATCATGATATATATTTTTTTTTATCTCTCTTGTTTTAAGATAAAAAGAGATAAATCACATTGTTTTTACAATGAGTTATTTGAATTTCAGAAAAGATTTTGAACAACTTTAAAATCATTCGTTTAATTTATAGATGTTAACTTTTAACTTTATAAGTTAATAAGAATATATATATAGAGAGAGAGAGCTAATTGCATCGACCTCCTTTGCCAACTACAAGCAGAGTCAACTTTATCATTTATTGACAAACAACTTTCCTGTCTTTAATAAAATTTGGTCAAATATAACAATTGACCAGGGGAGGTCTTTGTCAAAAATACCCAAAAGTTGACTAACAGGAGGTGAGGTCTGTATCAATAAACTCAAAAGTTGACTCCGCCTGTAATTGAGCAAATTTTAAGGAAGGTAGGCATTATTTACTCTCATATATATAAATATTATTACTTCCTTCCCGTTAAACATAACTAACTTGTGTATTAATTAGGTACTAATTTTAAGTAAAATCTTAGCAAAACTCCTAACATTACAAACTTATTAATAACATTACAAATTTAAATATTGGACTCCATATATCTAATATGTTTATTAGTGTCTTGGCAAAGCATCTTGACAAAACCTATGAGTGAATCTATAAAGAAAATTGTGATGATAAACTAAACAGCTCACTTACCTAAAAAGAATGTATGCTATTTTGTCTGAAAAGAAGTTGAAATACTTTTATATTATTTTAAGATAAATTACACCCCACTTACTTAATACTTAATTACAGTCGAAATCAACTTTTATAAAAATTGACTACAAATCGCGCTTTTAGAGTTAATTGTCAAAAAATATCGTTAAATGTTAAAAATATATATATATTTTGTATGACAAATTACAGCACATCTATCTAAAGTATCTCTAATTACAGGCGGAATTAACTTTTAAAGAAATTGACTGCAGACCCCCTACCATTAGCGTTGACAATTAAAAACATCAGCTAACCGTCAAAAATATGAAAGGAAAAAAAAAATTTGCCCCCAGTTGAAAAAAAAATTAAAATAAACCTATGCATCCATTTGGAGAGAGCATACTCTTTCCCGTATATAAAGGGTAGAACAGTATTTTTGTATGTTAAATCTTCCATAGTTGTATCAGTTTTCTACTAATTCAAATTAATTAATATCTTAATTAGTTGTATCCTTTTCTACTGTGTTCTCTCTACCACTTTTATAATATTTTAAATTTACTTGCCGCCATGCCATCTCACCATATCCCAAAACTTCTCTATTTTTATTATGACGAAGTTTCTGCTTTGAGCCCTTGAATTATGGTACATTTTAGATTTAGCCAACCCTTACATGCCAGTTAATAATTGAAATTATACACACCAGTGTTGAAGCAAACTTTACATGCCAATGTCGAACCAAACTTTGCACACCAGTAGTTAAAGCTAACTTTACATGCTAATGTAAACACAAACTTTACACAACGTTCGCTGATCCCAACTGTTGTGCTATTTGTCGTTCGTACTTTCTCTATTTTTCAATTCTTTCAGTAACTTTCTCTTCTGTTTTTTTTTCTCTCAAACATTTCATGGGATTTAAGAGCTAGAGGGCATTGTTATCGAGAAATAATTTATTTGGCCAAACATAGAAAATTATTGGGGTTGGCTAAATTTAGAATATGCACTAGTTCGAGAAATATGTTTAAAATTTTTTGCCCTAATTTTATTATATACAAGCATAGTGATATATATATTCAAATCATCTCTAGTAAAATATCAACTAATAAATTAGTGCAAATAATTCAAGATAATCATCTCTAGTGCATAATATGGGCTTCATATCCAGTTCCATGAGTTACATTCGAAGCATTAAAATGGTTACCCTTCTGATGTCTTAACTCTTAATGCTTGATTTTGTCGACAACAAACAATTAATAAAATTTTAACATTATTTAATTTATTTTTAAACAACTAAACATGCTGGAGCTGGAGCTGATGGTGCAGCAACAAGTAACAGCACAAGTGCAGCATCAAGTGACGGCACCAGCAAATTGATCATCAAGCATTCAGCTGAGGCTACATCACCTACCATATAATGCAGCCTGACTCAAATTCAGCATTGCTCTAATCCAAAGCAATCAAGAGAGCAGCTTTGTGCTTAGGTGCACTTGTTTAAGTCAAGGCATTTGATCGAACACCTGAGGGTTTCCATCAAACACGTACCTTGCCTGATCTTCTTTACATTTCAGGCTTTTAATTCTTACATTACTAAAGAGTTTAATCACCCTTAAGTAAATAAACCCATCATGAATTTGGACTGTTAAACCTATTTGAATACCTTAGATTATAAATGTGATAAACAATTGATACCAACTTTCAAAATTATAAATGGATCGCAAGGTATATATGAGATACACACAATAATAATTATACTATATACTTGGTGTGGCAATCACAAGTTTTATATTAAATTCCTATCATGTTGCACTATAAAAAAAATGCAACTTATAGTGATATATTTCTTTGTGATAAATTTTAAATATATCACTCTCAAATTGTCTGTCAAAAATTTTAATTAATTGAGACTTTTTGTAATAATTTATCACAATTAATTAAAAATTTAGTAATTATGACAATTAATATAATTAGTCAGAAAATTAACTTATAATATAGGAAAAAAAATATTTTGTGACTCATATAAATATAACACTAACAAAATTATTGGCTCCCGCTATTTCTTTCTATCACAAATTACCACCTTTTATTTTAATTTATTTTTTCACTTATTTTTATCAGAATTCCTAAACTCTTTTTCTATTGAAAATTTGATGCCAAACTACTCACAAGTTCCTATTTAATTAAAATTCAATCTCCATAAACCTTCTTAAATTCTCTTCATCTCTTCTTTTCAATACGACAATGGACCTAACACACTTGCTATTGGGAAAAACGGTTAACACGGAAGTGCTTCCAAATAACACCAAAGAACAAATAATGTCTAAACAAAAAAAAAATTAAGAAATAAGAATCAAATCACACAACACAAGTTTTTATGTGAAAACTCAAAACAAAGAAAAAAAAAATCACGGCCATCAGGACGGCGAAAGAAAAAATATCACTATATAGAAAATTGTTATAACTACATACACTCAATATTCTTTCTCTAACTTCAAACCCCAATTACAACTTAGATTTAAGCTCACAGCTTTGTCAGTGTCTCTCGGATATCCCCCGAGTCTCTCCCCTAATATCCCCTGAGTTGCATAACCGAGCTCTTTTTCTCAGAGTGTCTCTCAAGTGTCCATTGAGATATCTAGGGAAGGGTTACTTAGAGCCAAAGCAGCTTTTATGGAGCCAAAGCATCGTATTTGTAGCCAAACTAATCTCAAAACTTCTTCAACAATCTCATCTTTCCAACGACACCTCATTCGCATCAGTTTAATTCGGTTTGGTCACTTTAGGAATGCAAGCCAAAACCTAACATTTACAATTTCGCATGTACAGTCTCTTGCTCCCTCCCAGCAAACTTGAACCAGCAGCTTCTTCAATTCTCCCAAAGTTAGTGGGTTTTCTTAGGATTTTCTATTAGTAATGTTTTTTCTTACTTTTAATATTGTAAAGAATGAAAAATACTAGCTAAGACTCCATATGTGCATATATGCATTAACAAGCTTTTAACAAGCGAACATATGTGCATTAAGACTCCATTGAAGAGAATAGCTCAAGCTTCATTTACAAAGAATTCAAGAATACAATCTACACTACCTATCTTGACCAAGTGGTCTGATATATATACACATACTCACACATGTTTTGTATGTGCACACTTGTAACAACTTCCTAACAAACTTTCCTATAATTACGGGCAGCTAATGATACTGCCACATCATCGTACCTGATGGTTTATATACTGGCACGACTTCCTTATTGTGTCATACACCTAACCTCATGTCACCAAATGCTGTACATCCTGACTTTTTACCATGAACAGCAATTTGACTAGAATGTTGAAGCTAAATCAGCTCAATTGAAGCTGAATTGGAATGCTGATGCCTGATCAGCTCACGTGAAGCTTGAGCTTGATGCTTTGACATATTATTAGTAGCTATACCTTATCATTCCCCCTCAAACTAAAGCGAGTCTGAGAGATTCAGTTTAGATCTAAGAAATTTAAACCATGGCTAAGGTAGTGCCTTGATGAATATGTCATCTCTCTGAAGATCAGTAGGCACATACTGCATAATCAGAAGCTTAAAGGCAATTTTTTCTTGAATGAAATGCACAAATCTCTATACGTTTAGGCCTAGCATGAAAAATAGGATTTTGGACGAGAGAAACAACACTTATATTGTCACACCACACAACTGGACAATGGGAAACATGCAACCCCAACTCAGAAAACAAGGACTGAATCTAGATAACTTCAGTACCATCCTAAGCCAATGCTCTATACTCAGCCTCAGTGCTGGACCTAGCCATCACCATTTGCTTCTTAGAGATTCAGTTAACAAGATTTCCCAAAAATACACAACCACTGGTGCTCTTTCTATCATCCACATAATAGGCCTAGTCTGCATCCCTAAACTCCTTAAGATGCAGCTCATTAGCTGGAGTGAATTGCAGAGCAAGAGAGATAGTACCTCTGAGAGACCTGAGCAATCTTTTACATGTCTTCCAATAAGACTTTGTTGGAGAGGTCAAAAATTGACTTAACTTATTGACTAAGAAACTTATATTAGGCTTATTGTGAGACACTGCAGGGCACCAATTGTGCTTCTATAAAAAGTAGGATCAGTAAAAGGAATTCCTCCAAACTTGGATGGCTTGATGCTAGAATAGAGAGGAGTAGGACATGAAAAATGAAACTTGGATAACCATTCATGGACCTTAACATAAATCAACAAACCCAAATACGTAGGGGAGACATAAATCAAATGAAGTGAAAAATGAAAAATGAAAATAAACAAACAAAAATGAATAGAATAAAATAGATGGGAGAATGGAGGTGTGAATGGATGGTGGCGGCTAGAGAGAGATGGAGAGGAGCTAGACGGTGGCGGCATATGAGAGGAATACAAAGAGATCATGAAGAAGTGATTGACGGCCGGCAGGTTTGGAGAGAGGTGTGTATGAAGGATGAAGAAAAAGGTTTGGAGAGAGGTCTGGAGACTAAAGAGTGAAGAGAGATGAAGGATCAGATGCAGTTGGATTGGGAAGAGAGTGGTGCGGCGCCAAAGAGGTGAAAGTGAGTAAGAGAAGAAAATGAATTTTTTAAGGTTATGTTTTTCTTTTTTTCTATATATAGTCGTTTCAGTTCGATTCTGTTTGGTTTCGAGTTTGGTTACACAAATCAGAACCGGAACCTATTTGTTTAGTTTTTTATTTATAGAATGGGTAATTGCAATAACTTCCCGTCTATATAGGTATAATTGCACAAAAATCTGATAATAATTGATAATAACAATAACTTCTCTTTGACCGGTTGACTAACCGTTGACCACAGTTAGTCACTAATGGTCAAAGGGGTAAAATTGTCTTTTAGAAAATTTAAAAAAAAAATCTGAAAAAAGAAGAAGAAGAAGAAGAAGAGGAGGAAGAAGAAGAAAAAAGAAGAGGAAGAAGAAAAATAAAAAAAATCTAAAAAAGAAGAAGAAGAGGAGGAGGAGGAAGAAGAAGAAGAAGAAAAAAAAAAAAAAAAGGAGAAATTACGCTGAACCTACCTGAGGTTTACAATTCTACAGGTAGAAACAACTTTATCAAAAATTGACAGCAAACCCCCCTCCAGTTAACTTTGACCGTTAAATATTGACAGTTGACCAACTTGAACTGTGAAAAGCCGAAAATACCCCTAGAAAAAGACAAGGTCAGGGGTATTTTTATCTTTTTGGATTTTTTAAATTTAATTTTATTAAATAAAAATTAAAAAAATTAAGAAAAAATCTCATCCCTCCATCTTTAAAATAACGGACGGTTAAGATTTATTTAAAAAATTAAAATAATAATAATAAAAAAATTAATTAAAAATAAAAAATTAATTATAATTATATAAATCTATTTTTCAGATTGAATCTCAATCGTCCATCAAGATTAGTGGACGGTGGAGATCCAATTTAAAAAATAGATGTAAAAAAAAAAAAAAATTTGAAAACGAAGAACCCAGAAACCCATCTCTCTGGGTTCTTCGTTTTCAACGAAGAACCCAGATTGGGTTGAAGAACCCAATCTGGGTTCTTCGCCGAAGAACCCATCTGGGTTCTTCGGCGAACCACAGAACCCAGATTGGAGGGTTCTAAGAATTAGAAAAAAAAAAAAAAAATTTGAAGAACCCAGTTTCTGGGTTTCTTCGAAGAACCCAGAAACTGGGTTCTTCGAAGAACCCTTTTGGGTTCTTCGAACGAACCCAGAAGGGTTCGATTCGAATCGAACCCTTCTGGGTTCGTCGAACGAACCCAGAAGGGTTCGAATCATTTGAACCCTTCTGGGTTCGAACGAATCGAACCCAGAAGAGTTCGATTCGTTCGAACCCTTGGGTTCTTCGAAGGGTTCTGGGTTCTTCGTTTTCAAATTTTTTTTTTTTTTTTTTTTTTGAGATCTATTTTTTAGATTGAATCTCCACCGTCTACTAATCTTGATGGACGATTGAGATTCAATCTGAAAAATAGATTATATAATTATAATTAATTTTTTATTTTTAATTAATTTTATTATTATTATTATTTTAATTTTTTAAATAAATCTTAACCGTCCGTTATTTTAAAGATGGAGGGATGAGATTTTTTCTTAATTTTTTAATTATTATTTAATAAAATTAAATTTAAAAAATCTAAAAAGACAAAAATACCCCTGACCTTGTCTTTTTCTAGGGGTATTTTCATCTTTTCACTGTTTAAGTTGGTCAACTGTCAATATTTAACGGTCAAAGTTAACTGGAGGGGGGTTTACTGTCAATTTTTGATAAAATTGTTTCTAACTGTAGAATTGCAAACCTTAGGTAGGTTCAGCGTAATTTCTCCAAAAAAAATATAGAAAAAAGGAAGAAAAGAAGAATAAAAAAATTCGAAAAAAAAAAGAAAAAAAGAAGAAAAATAAAAAAAATAAAAAAAATTGGAAAAAAGAAGAAAAGAAGAAGAAGAAAAATAAAAAAAGGGTGAATTGCACTCAAGTACCCTGACTTTTATCATAATTGCACGTTTGATGCCAGTTTTACCATAATTGCACTCAAGTACCCAGTAATCCGTTGACCGCCGTTAAAGTAACGGTTGACTAACTGGGTTCGTGTTCTTCGAACACGAACCCAGGTGCTGGGTTCGTGCTCGAACCCAGAAATGGGTTCGAACACGAACCCAGATCTGGGTTCGTGTTCTAACCCAGAAATGGGTTCCGGCACCTGGTTCGCGATCGAACCCAGCTGGGTTCGATCGCGAACCCAGCTGGGTTCGATGGCAAACCCAGATCTCTGGGTTCGCGTTCGAACCCAGCGATCTGGGTTCGATCGCGAACCCAGTTTATCTGGGTTCATCTGACTTTTTTTTTTTTTCCTTTGCAGGGGCAGTTTGGTCATTTTACCTGAATCCGTTTGGTCAACCGTTACTTTAACGGTGGTCAACGGATTACAAGGTATTAGAGTGCAATTATGATAAAACTGCCATCAAACGTGCAATTATGATAAAAGTCAGGGTACTTGAGTACAATTCACCCATAAAAAAAATCCCAAAAAAAAGAAGAAGATGGAGGAAAAGGAAAAAAATGATGAAAAAAGAAATTGAAAAAAGAAAAAAAAAATAGAAGAAGAAGAAGATATGGGATGAATAAAAAAATTTGAAAAAAAAAATTTTTTTTTTTTTTTTTTTGGCAATGGACCAGATCTCATTTGGTTCATTTTTTTAAATTTTTTTTCTAAAAGACGATTTTATCCCTTTGATCGTTAGTGACTAACTGTGGTCAACAGGTCAAAAGGGAGTTATTATTATTATCAATTATTCTAATATACTTGTGCAATTATGGTTATATATATGGGAGTTATTGTAATTATCCCTTTATAAAACCAAACAGCAATCCAAGTCGGGCCAAACCTGACCAAAACACCTCTGTTTGGTTTAGTTCGGCTCGGGTCGAGTTGGCCGCTGTTTTTTCCCCACCCTTTCTCGTTGACAAAAAAATATTATATAAATTACAACTAATGATAGTCTCCGGTAAAATATCAACTAAGTGTTTAAATATTTCAGCATATATATCACCTATAAAGTAATGCTCAAACTGACAGTGAAACTAAGAAGAATTATATTTTGAAGTATGTATCTAAATGTATAATAAGAAACGTTCCTATATATGGAAACTAGTATTATATATATATATATATATGAGATATCACAATAATATCATAATATATAATAACATAATATTGGATGATAGTGACCAGACGTATAACAATATTCTTCATCCATTCTAGCTTTAGGTAGTCGTTGAATCATTGGGAGCTTCAACATCGGTATGTTTAGTTTGAAACTTGTAGTTACGATCATCGAGATACTGCTGATAGACATATGAAACAAAGCCCCAAAAAGCCAAAACAATGGCCACCACCTTGATTCCACTCATTTTATCATGGAAAAAGAACACAGCTAGAACTGGAACTACAGGCAAACATAGAGCACTAATGACATTGGAGAACACAGAAGACACTTGAAAGATCAACCCTATTGAACCCAAAGAGAAAACCTGCCAAGAAACAGCTGCCCAAATCAATGTCATAAGGTAGGAAACATTCCCCATTTTGTACTCCTCCATTTCTGTACTCAAACCCTTCCACTCCCCACTTACAAAGAGCCCAACTAGAATGGCACAAGTTGAAATCAGTGATGGATAAATTATCATATCCAACACCGCCTTAAATGTTCTCTTTCTCACAACCTTCCTGAAGTAGAGTTGTGTTAGGGAAAGCATCAAGCCATGCCCGGCTGAGGCGCCGATAGTGCAAATGAATCCAATTGCATACTGTCCTTTGGAAACTTGATAAGTCGATTCATGCGTCGAGTCGTCTACTTGGAATACTAAGACAATGGAGGATATGGTGAGAAGAAACAAAGAGTTGACTATATAAGGAGTTAACTTCAATGAGTTGATGAAGAAGGAGAAGAAAGCATTGAAAGCCAACTGGGTTGCAGAAAGCAAGGAATAAGTTGAAACTGGGAGGTACTTATACCCAATTGAATACATCATGGAATCTACTGCTAGAAGTGCTCCAACTGAGATATATGATGATGCAAGTACCTGAAAGGATAGAGATTTTTCATGGACAATATTGTTTGGTGAGGTATTTTCTGGTGCGAAAATGAGATAACAGGGAAGGAGAACAAGGAAACCCCCGGGTTGAACAAGTGCACCCATCCATTTGCTCTTACCACCTTTGTCATAGTACAATCTTCCCAAGAGTGTGGCCACTGTCTGACCAGCGAGAACAAACAATGAAAATATGATCACTTTGATCCACCATTTATAACTCTTTTGGAGAGGGAATATTGTTGATTTGTTGATGACATTTGTATCAACTGTTAATGACTTATCTCCTTCAGTCTCCTGTCCTGCTAATCAATTAACAATCTCATCTTATCAAGTGTTTTAAAAGACAAAATCCTATACTATACTTCATTTTTCTCAAAGTGCATGACACCACATTTAATAAATATGTTTTAAAGTATATATTATTAGAATATTGTTATTTTTACTTTTACTTTTCTTAAAATGTTTTTAGCTTTTTATATACCCTTTTTAGTATAAATTTCACCTATTTTTTAAATAGAATATATATATATATATATAAATTATATAGTAATTTCCCAAATTAAACTTATGTTTGAACACTTAATGATACTTATTAGGGATCTTTTATTTTTTTTCATTTAACACTTAATGAGTCTGAATTGGACACATTAAGTTTTTTTTTTTTTTTTAAGTGGTGAAACAAGTTAAAAATGCTTAAAACTAACTTAACTTAAAAATTCTTATTTATCACTTAACACTTAATCAATAAATTATAATTACAATATTTTCTTCCATAATTATCATTCTTATATTAATATATTTATAAATTTATCTTTATTAAGATATTTTCGTCTTAAACACAAACAATCAACATTTTTATCAAGTAGTTAGAAGGAAAAAAACAAACATATCATTTAAGTTTTCAGATTTCAGTCATTGTTCAATCTTTAAAAAAATTCAGACTTATTCACTCTTCCCCCTAACATCACTTAATTAAAAAAGTAAAAAATTTCACTTTTTATGGAAAGAAAAAGTTAATTTATATATCAGTTTTTTACTTCCAAAAAACTATTATGATAAATTTATTCTATTTTTAATTTTTTTTCTTTTCTCTCAACCTTGACCTTATTAATATTTTTTGTTTCTCACGTTTAAAATACTTTAGTAGCCAAAATAAAACTCTTAAATTGTAATTACTTCTTGACTCAAAAATCTCCACCAGAATCTAGTAATTTTTTAATCATCTTTGTCCCTATTTCAAATTTCTAGCCATTTTTGGGTAAGGACTCCCTTCTTCTTCTTCTTGTTTTCATCTGCAAGCTTGACATCTTTCTAATTTTATTATCTTCAATCAATTCTGAACAACTATTACAGGCATCTTTTTTAATTTTTTTTTTTTTTTATTCTAGTAGCAAATTAGATTCATAAATTATGTTTCGTAAATATGCTACAATTGAAGTACTTAACATATTTTTACGTCAATCGTTTCATGCATAATGACTTGTATTTTTTTTTTTATGAAATTAAAATATGTACACATTTTAAAATAAAATATATTGTTATTATTGATCATTAACTAATTAAATTTATTAAATTATTTATTTTTAATAAACATAAATATATAACAATTAATAATTTAAATGACATCAATGTAAAAAGTATTTATTCCAAACATTTACGAGTTAGAAAAAATAACATGTCATAACTTATATAAACATTTTTACACCATCAAAAAAGAAATGATTTGCCGATGATTTGTTAAAGTTGATACTCATCACATTTCTAGTAGCGAGAGAGTACAATTGAGTTGATGATGAACTTGTGGAATTAAATGTATGTCCGAAAGAAAAGTAAAGGAAAAATGACCAAAATGACAAGTAGTAAGAGTATACATAAAAGTTGCTTACCGGCCGCGAGTTTTTCCACCTCTCGAGCGTCTTCCATTGTCAAAGCTGAACAAATTCCAAAAAGATCTCAAGCTGTGAGAGAGTGAGAGAGAGAGAGAGAGAAAAATCGCTTTTTACAAGCATGTATGGCATGCAAATCTGACACGTTGTTAACTGCTTAGTTTGTGTACACTTAAATATATATATATATAGAGAGAGAGAGAGAGAGAGAGAGAGTGTGTGTGTGTGTTAAAATTTGACAGCATCTTCAAATAAAAGAAAAATGAAAGTCATCACATCATATTACGTTATTACGTGCTATTCTATTTCTAGGCCTTACTTGTTTGGATTTATGGAAAAACCATAGCTGCTTGTCTTTACTAGAGAGCTGTACTTTGCATTTGTATACATATTAAAGAACACCAGGAGGATCCTCTTCATGATTTGACTTTGATCATTTCTGTCATTAATAGGGAGTTATTCCATTTGCCGGCCTACTTGCATCCAATCATCTTCTACATGTCATTTTCTTTTTTTCCTCTCATTGGTTTTGATATGAGTTTGAATCTAATTAATTATCATCAGAAGCTACAAAATATATCATCTTCCCAACCATTTAAATATGTATATCCAACATAGGTATCGCACACCATGTGGTGTGTTTTTATTGGAGCGAACGTATACGTCCAGTTCTATTAAAAAAAATTTCCTATTTTAATTTGGATACACCAATTCATGGGCACCAACATATAATGTACAATGCGAATCTTTCATTGATTAATGTTTCGTCTAGTATTTAATGAAGAATTTTATAAATGCAATCTCAATATTTAAAATGCTTTTCTAACTTACTTGAAAAGAGACAAAAGAATACGATCAAAAAATTGCTTTTTTTTTTTTTTTTGTTGTAGAGAAAATTATTGAAGTTGTTGACATTGTTGTTGGACAGCCGAGAAGTCGCAGCTTAATTATTAAGAAAAAAATCAATATAATTATAGGAGAGAAAGTAATATTAGCTACAACACAGAGACATTTCGACAGAATATATATATATATATATATATATATATATATATATATAGCTGGAGCATCTATTCATTCATTTCTCTCTTCCCCGTCGACCACGACGACGGAAACGACGCAAAAAAACCAGACCCGGAAAGGAGAAGGACCGGAGGTGGACATTAATTCAACAAAAGTGCATGCATCGTGAAATTTAAGACTGACTATACGAAGGCTTTAGCATTTCATGTTTTGTAGCTTAAATGTTCATTAGCTCGAACATTAGAACATGAATGGAGATGTTCTCATCCAAATTTTGCTGCTATAATGCACATCATGGGTAATTGTATGAACATTAATACCCTGAGTTTAGGGTTAATTGCACGTATATGATGGATCTTTTTCGAAATTGACACAAATATTCTTTGTTATTAGTGGTTAACTGTTAAATGATAACGGGTGAAAATATCTTTTATCCTTTTAAAAAAAATAAATTATTCCTTTTAAATAATATAAATTATTATTTTTTAAGAAAAGATGGGAAGAGATCTAGAAATAATATTCAGGTCTCCTCCTTCATGTTCCATCCCTATGTTTTAGATTGTTATGGGTAAATTCTGTGAACATAACCACCACTTCATCATTAGTGACCAAACGTTGTCGTATGACCGATATGTAGTCTACTTGAGGCTCGAAACGCTTTGGGGTCATTTAAAGAAATGTCGCCGAGAAGGTTCTCATTTGCGGTAAGAACCATCTAGGCATCATCAACATTCTCGGAACGAATTAATGGATCATCAGTAAAGTATTCACTGTGAACAGCCTGATTCGTGTTAGAAATGAACCTGGCAGATTGCGACGACGTTTCAAGTTGACATTTATGAAAAATTCAGTCAAAGTTAGAGCTTTGTCATTAGAAAAGTCAGACGTATTAAATATCTTAGTGCTGCAGGTTACTGTTCAACCACCCACTCTGTCTTATCCATGGGCAGGTTCCCCAATAAGACAGAGTTTGCACGTTTAAGATCACTGCCCACATCATCAGACAATCTGAACATTCCTAGAATAGAGAGGAAAGCAAAAGGAATGTCTAAAGAACTATAAATAGAGATATTTATGGAGAACAAAGGTATGTTATTCACTACTCTCATCAACTCTAAAAAACTCTTTGAAGCAATTCATTAACTCACTCATCACTCAAAAATTGACTTGATCGTCGGAGGTTAATCGTCGGCTAAAGTCCGACAATCCTCACCGATCTTTTTTTGTCTTTACATATAAAAGCTTCGCAAACAATGTCCATCAAGTTCCTATTCTCAGCGAGAACCTTCTCGCAAGATTCAAGGATCAAACATCACTTCATTTGGCTCAATCGACCACTAAGTTCCCTTACGTGGCATAGTTGATAATTATTGACCGTGTATCCCATTTTTTATCATTAACATAGATCAATTTCTTTCTTTAAATTTTTTTTTTTTATGGAATTTGATTGAAGAAAATGGATTAATTTTTTTGGAAATTGATTGAAGAAGATGAATTAACTTTTTGGAAATTTGATTGAAGATGGTTTTTTTTTCCAGATTAAAGTCCGAGATTGATGAAGAATAATGAAGAGAAAACTGATTTTTTTAATCAATTTTTTATTAAATATATAAAAAAGTGGTAATTGTCAAAAATAACCTTCTAAATTTATGAAAATTTGTTTTTAACCTCATTTTCAAAAATGATTGTTAGTGACCTCTTTAAAAATTTTATTTCAAATTTTAACCAAATATTGACAAAAGCTACCCCTGAAAATTACATAAGTTAACCCCACATTAATTGTATATAAAATTATAAAAATACCTAAAAAAAATAAAATTACAAAAAAACCCTTTGACCAAAATTTCAAATTGAAAATCAGAAACATTTCTTCATCTTCTTCATTTCCTTCATCAGAACGTTCGTCATTTCTCTCCTCTGCATTTTTTTCTCTCTTCATTTTATACTTCTGTATTGGTTCATAAATATACCACCAATTTTGAGGTATGTTAATACATCATATGTTATAAGTATTTGTTACATTGATCTATTAATTGAGTAGAGATGGTGTAGATTGATTCCCTAATATTTTCTTCAACCTATAAAACGTTTCACGCTAAAATTTTGTGTGAATCACACAAAATTTTTTGCGTGAAACCCGATTTGCGTGAATCACGCTAAAATTTTAGCGTGAATCACATAGAAATTTGTGTGTGAAACACATTTTTTTTGCGTGATTCACGCAAACAGGGTTTCACGCAACAATTTTAGTGTGATTCACGTAGAAATTTTAGCGTGAAACACATTATTTTTGCGTGATTCACGCAAACCAGATTTCACGCAACAATTTCAGTGTGCCTCATGTAGAAATTTTTGCGTGAAACACATAATTTCAGCGTGAATCACGCTGAAATTATTGCGTGAAACACGTTTCACGCAATAATTGTTGCGTGATTCACGCTATAATTGTTACGTGAAACACGTTTCACGCAATAATTTCTGCGTGATTCACGTAAAAATTATTGCATAATTCACGCAAACATTTGAGAGTGAATCACGCTGAAATTATTGCGTGAAACACGTTTCACGCAATAATTGTTGCGTGATTCACGCTATAATTGTTACGTGAAACACGTTTCACGCAATAATTTATGCGTGATTCACGTAAAAATTATTGCGTGATTCACGCAAACCGGGTTTCATGCAAACATTTCAGTGTGAATCACGCTGAAATTATTGCGTGAAACACGTTTCACGCAATAATTTCTGCGTGAATCACGCTATAATTGGTACGTGAAACACGTTTCACGCAATAATTTCTGCGTGATTCACGCAAAAATTATTGCCTGATTAACGCAAATCGGGTTTCACGTAACAATTTATGCTTGAATCACGCTAAAATTTTAACGTGAATCATGTACAAATTTTAGCATGAAATACATTATTTTTGCGTGATTCACACAAACCGGTTTTCACGCAACAATTTCAGTGTGATTCAAGCAACAATTTCAGCGTGATTCACGTAGAAATTTTTGCGTGAAACATATTATTTTTGCGTGATTCATGCAAATTGGGTTTCACGCAACAATTTCTGCGTGATTCACGCAAATATTTTAGCGTGAAACACTTTATTTTTGCGTGATTCACGCAAACCAGGTTTCACGCAATAATTTCAGCGTGATTCACGTAGGAATTTTTGTGTGAAACACGTTATTTTTTTTGCGTGATTCACGCAAACCGGGTTTCACACAGAAATTTCTGCGTGATTCACACTAAAATTTTAGCGTGTTTCACGCAGAAATTTCTGCGTGAATCACTCAAAAATTATTGCATGAATCACGCTATAATTTCTGCGTGATTCACGCAAACCGTGTTTCACGCATAAATTGGTACATGTTTCACGGTAAAATGAAAGTTTATGAAATATGGCTTACAACACTCTGAAATTTTATGTAAAATGTAATTTTATGTAAAATGTTATGAATTGTAACCAAGTTTTTTTAATTTTTTCAGAAAAATGGCTATGCGCAGGCTGATAATTAATTACAACGGGCAGTGGGATGGGTTGAAGTATGTTGGTGGGGAGCCGTTCGTTCAGGTGATTACAGATGATTTGACATATGCGCAGTTGTTAGATTTGATATATGGTTTGATTGGGGTTGATATAAGTTTGCATGATGTAGTTGTCAGTTCTGTCGTCTCCAATGATATGAATGAAAGAAGAAAATACATCATCCGACGTGACGAAGATGTTTATTTTTTGCTAGTTTGTGACCGAGCTGTTCATGAGATATATGTCGGTATTGTTGAAAAGGTAGACAATCATGTTAGATATTCTCCGCAAATACCTGCACCGATTCCAGGGTGGTCCACTAAAATTCCAGATGCACTATGTCCTCCTTCTTTTGGAACCAATTTTGCAGGTGCTAGCACTAGTAATTTCACTCCGTCTACGGCTGTCCCATTATGGGAGGGTGACCACGGGATCCCACCATCATTTGCAGATGATTACGAACAGTCAGATAATGTTACTCATTCAAATTCGTCCGATGATGATGGGATTCTGTTGCCTCCAACCTCGTGTCATACTCCAGAGCACTTGTCAGATGAGGATTGTCAAGGAATGGAACAACCAGATAATCAACAGGCCGGTGGTGTTGTTCCCCCATATTACCCAGTAGTTGATGCGGTTCCATCTAGATGGGTAATTCCGGGGGCAGATCAGTATTGTATTGAACCTATCAGAAGTGAAACTTCTAATTCGTTACGTGGAGCTTTGTATACTGGTAATATTTTTCAAACTAAGGATCATTTGAAAGCTGCGCTGGGTAAATATGCTATGATGCAGAAGTTCAATCATAGGATAAGACGGTCGACGAAGAGACGTTTTAAGGCAGGGTGCAGGGACATTAATTGCAAGTTTGTCTTACGGACCATCCGTAAAGAGAATTGCTCGGTGTGGCATGTACGGAAGTTCAATACGGTCCATTCATGTTCATTGGATGCTTATGAGTCACACTTTCGGTCTGTTAGTGCTGTTGTCATTGGTGAGATATTTGCACCTAAACTTAATACGAATGGTCGTGTCATTCGACCCGTTGACATCATTTCTGAGATGATAGAGCAACATGGTGTACAACTAATGTACACCAAGGCCTGGCGGTCAAAAGAACATGCGGAGAAAATTCTTTACGGTAAACCTGAGGATTCATACAGTTTACTGACATCATATTTTCATATGTTAAGATTGACTAATCCAGGGACTGTCACAGCGGTACAGACAAATGAAAACAGTCAGTTTCTTTACTCATTCCTTGCACTTGGGCCATGCATACATGGGTTTCGGTCAGTTATACGACCAGTCATAGCCATTGATGCTACCCATTTGAAGGGTGCATTTTCTAGGGTGATTTATGTGGCTACCAGTAAGGACGGGGACGAAATGTGCTACCCATTGGCTTTTGGTTTTGGGGATGGTGAATCAGAAGAAGGGTGGACTTGTTTTCTAAAACACCTACGGGAAGCGTACGGTAATCCTACTAACTTGGTAATAGTTTCTGATCGACACAAAAGCATTACAAAGGCAATGAGCAGCGTATACCCGAGTGTACCTCACCTAGTATGTTATTACCATCTGAAGCAAAACCTAAAGAATCATTGTAGGGGACGTAAAGATATCATGGAACTTTATGCCAAGGCTGCTTACTCATACCAAGTTCATTCATGTAATGCAAGCTTGACTCAAATTCAAAATTCTCACCCATCCTCATTTAACATGTTGGTTGAGGCTGGGGTTGATAGGTGGGCACTGTGCATATTGCCCAGGCCGGAGATACCAAATGATGACAACAAACATTGCAGAGGCACTAAATAATGGTATTAAGAGAGCACGGAGGTTGCCTATCACCGCAGCTATGGAGTTCTTAAGGGATATGCTTCAAGGGTGGTTCTACGATCGACGGGAGAAGGCGGCTAAAAATCCAACTTATCTTACAACTGCAGCTTCTAATCACTGCAAAGTTATGTATGATGAGTCATTAGCATTCCAGGTATATCCTATTGACCTCACCAAATACTTAGTAAAAGGTGGTGAGCACGATGGTTTAGTTAACATCGATGAGAAGACGTCTTCATGCCGACATTGGGACTTAGATCAACTCCCTTGTACACATGCTATTGCAGTAGCAAGGTATTTTCACACTATATTCTCATTTTTACTTCTGTTAAATTGTAAACATGTCATTGTGTTCATACTCATTTAATTTCCTTTTTTTTTTAATAGGTTCTCGAAAATAGACTTCAATTCGTTTTGCCACGAGTTCTATAGTACATCATGGCTTAAGACAGCATATGCCCCATCTATAAATCAGATTCCTAATCCATCCTCATGGGAAATACCTAGTGATGTTAGCAGTTAGGTGGTCCTACCACCTGAAGGTAGAAGGCAATCTGGAAGGCCTAGACAGTCCAGGATACCTTTGGCCGGTGAGACCCAGCGTAGAAAGAAATGCTCCAAATGTGGTGAAGCTGGACACAATCGCGTGGGTTGTCCCAATCCACGTCGTACAGCAACAGTTACAAAATCTTGTACACCTACCAGTCAAGATGTCTCGGTTCGTAGGCAACGTCAATGTGGTGCATGCAAGCAATTAGGACATTATCGCACGACATGTCCCTTTGTTGACCACTCTCATACCGAGGATGACACAACCACTAAGACGCCCCGAAGTGATGATGCTTAAGTTATTCATATATTATTGTGGACCTTATGTTATTGTGGATCTTATGTTATTGTGAACCTTATATTATTGATATTCAGTACGTGTTATTAATACTCAGTACGTATTTTATGGTTAACATAATTGTTTTGTTATTCACGTAGAAATTTTAGCGTGATTCACGCAAACCGGGTTTCACACTAAAATTTCAGCGTGATTCACGCAGAAATTTTAGCGTAAAACGTGTTTCACGCAACAATTATAGCGTGAATCACGCACAAATTATTGAGTCAATCACACTATAATTCTGCGTGATTCACGCTATAATTATTGCGTGAAACTACGGTTCATGCAATAATTTCTGCGTGATTCACGTAAAATTATTGCGTGATTCACGCAAACCGGGTTTCACGCAAACATTTCAGCGTGAATCACGCTGACATTATTGCGTGAAACACGTTTCACGCAATAATTGTTGCGTGATTCACGCTATAATTATTACGTGAAACACGTTTCATGCAATAATTTCTGCAGTGATTCACAGTAAAATTATTGCGTGATTCACGCAAACCGGGTTTCACGCAAACATTTCAGCGTGAATCACGCTGAAATTATTGCGTGAAACACGTTTCACGCAATAATTGTTGCGTGATTCACGCTATAATTGTTACGTGAAACACATTTCATGCAATAATTTCTGCGTGATTTACGTAAAATTATTGCGTGATTCACGCAAACCGGGTTTCACGCAAACATTTTAGCGTGAATCACGCTGAAATTATTGCGTAAAACACGTTTCACGCAATAATTTATGCGTGATTCACGTAAAAATTATTGCGTGATTCACGCAAACCAGGGTTTCACGCAAACATTTCAGCGTGAATCACGCAAACGCTGAAATTATTGCGTGAAACACGTTTCACGCAATATTGTTGCGTGATTCACGCTATAATTGTTACGTGAAACACGTTTCACGCAATAATTTCTGCGTGATTCACGTAAAATTATTGCGTGATTCACGCAAACCGGGTTTCACGCAAACATTTCAGCGTGAATCACGCTGAAATTATTGCGTGAAACACGTTTCACGCAATAATTTATGCGTGATTCACGTAAAAATTATTGTAATATTAACGCAAACCGGGTTTCACGCAAACATTTCAACGTGAATCACGCTGAAATTATTGCGTGAAACACGTTTCACGCAATAATTGTTGCGTGATTCACGCTATAATTGTTACGTGAAACACGTTTCACGCAATAATTTATGCGTGATTCACGTAAAAATTATTGCGTGATTCACGCAATAAGGGTTTCACGCAATAATTTATGCGTGATTCACGTACAAATTATTGCGTGATTCATGCACACTGGGTTTCACGCAAAAATTATAGGGTGAATAACGCTGAAATGAAAGTATATGAAATTTAACGAAAATTGTTGGTGGGGAGTCGTTTGTTCAAGTAGTTACAGCAAATTTATTTTGACAGACTTACCCCTGAATTTCCTATTAAAAAAATTTGACAGAGTTACCCCTGAATTTTGGACTTTCCCAACATATTACAGCAAATCACAAAGTCTTTCAAAATCAATTCCAACACTTCATAATTTATTCAAACACTGCATATCCTTCCATTGTATGGTACGACTTTCCATATCATTTTCCACCATTGTATTGTCCCAATTTCCCACCATTTATATACAATATGAAAAGTTATTATAAAAAATACACATCAATTAACTGGTTCACTATTTAGAAAAATATCTCTAGCTATTTCCTCCCGTATACGCTTTTCATCATTCTCATCAAAGTCTCATTTGTGGTCTTTAAACGTCATTATATTCTCCATGTACTTCATCACAAATGCCCCGCAACTAACCCTGAGAATGAGTTAAAAATTTATCTTCAATTTGTTAATAGTATATAAAAATAAACAAAAAATATTCATCACTTGACAAACTGGACATACCCAGGTGGCTGCTGGGGAAGTAATTGATGATCGACCACGGACACATCAATACCATCAACCCATGGATCTATGTTCGTGTGATCGAAGAAACCCCCACATCTCAGCATGGATGGTAAGAACCTTGTGAGAGGTTCTACGTCTTTAATTCGCTGCTTCGGATCCTTACCCCGACAAAGCAAATCATATATGCATATCTTCTTTTGCCGTAGAACTATCTTGCACAGGGCCCAGTGACAGCTGTTAATGCAACACGGAATAAGAACCTGGTGGAAAATTATAAATAAATATATACATTTTGTCAAAATAATATATACAGTTTAAATTGATCATGCTAATAAAAGATACTTACATTTTCAATATCCCACCAAGGAATGCATGCGTCCTTCTCTCCACTCACATACGCTGACCATAAATACGGGCACTCATACGTACTAGCATCATATTTCATATCCTGTCCGGTTGATAAAAATTCACGTTTCAAGGTAGCTGCTAAATGTCCCTGTAATGTACAATTATAATGGAGTATTTATTGTGCGAGCTATACTGTGTGAGAAAGTTTATATAACACTAGAATAGAATAATACATACAAATAACACTGTCCCTTGCATAACGGTCTTCCTGTCCCAATTCCACGAACCATGATTCATCTTATTATGTAGTACACATATGTACGAATCAATATGCTGTAATGTTGATATTAAATTAGTGTAAAATTAATTAATTATGATGCACTATTTAATTTGAATTTATATTTACCATTCCTTCTATCTCCTTTGATGGATCCAAAATATGGTGTAAATCATGCGGGGTAAAGTGTTCGGTCCAACCACACGTACGACTTCATTGTTTCACCAAAAAACAATGTCAGTTGGAAACAAATAAGAGTAAATGTAGATATAAATCCAAAAATTTAACTCATATCTCAAAAACTTATATTAAACAAAAATTTACTTACTATACAGTGCTTTCCTCGGCCATATATTTATTAAACTCCGTCTCTGATGCCTGACAGTTCTCAGAGTTGTTATCTATTTGATTCTTCCGCCGTGTAACATTTCCTTTCTTTCCTCGCCGCAGCAAAATGTATGGTGTCCTACATGCTGCAGAAGGCCTACGTATACGCCTTTCATCTCCTAATCTCTTATGGGTAAATTGATGCTTCTCAATGGCCTCCACACTCAACGTATCATTGTCCGCCTGAATGTTAGGTATGGGATATATATCTTCCCGCAGTTGATCATCAGGCTGCACGATCGACTCTACTGTTGTATCCTGCAACGTTTATAACATGTCAAATTAACAAATCAGATTACCATTTGAAATATTTACACATATAAATGTACGTACGTATATTTCTCCAACCCCATCTGCCTTTTTTTCGGCGTCGTGCATAAAATCCTCAAAATGTTTGTAATTGATATCCGACCAAGTATCTTCCCCATAATCTTCCACATTGTCTTCAGCAGAACAGGGTGCCGCTGGCACACCAGGGAGGACAGCATGTATATCGTCCCTGAGATCATATATCAAACGTCGAGTGCGATGTTCCGAACATCGTATCTCCTCCCGTAACTCGTCGAACTTTGTGCTAATAAATGACATAAGATCCTCCTGCAATGCACTCTAAAAATAATTCAAAACAACAGTAACTAGTGTGCAGTATTTAGAGTATGTGACAAATCCTAATACTGTTATGAATTAAAGTTTTAAAAACCAACCTGTTTTTTATGTTTCTTGCGCTTAACAGTTGGTGGAGTAGGATGGTCCGCTACCATTACAGGCTTCGTCCTACGTCGAGGCACATCTAAATGATCATGTTGTATCTTCGATTTGGACTCGCGATGTTGCCTCTCTTCGTGTATTTCTATGTCCTCAGATTCATTACATACATTGTCCGCAGGGTCTACATCATCCTCTGCGGGGACATCCTTCTCCTCATTATCTTCGACGGAGACATCCTTCTCCGCATTATCCTCGACGGGGACATCCTTCTCCATATCATCATCCTCTGAGTCATTCCCAAAACCATCAATCTTGTGCAACATAGGCCCAACTAATTGATCGGGATCAAACGAGACATAATAATCCTGCTTCATCTCATCCTCCGAAGCAGTCAATGTCGTAAGTACTTCTAGCTGTGAAATATAGACAAAAAATTGGTTATAAATTTCAATATTTACAGAGTCAAAATAATTTTAAAATAAATATAATTGTCCTTACATCATCTTTGAATTCGTTAACAAGCCCCGTTGGTTTTTTCCTGCAATACCATCTACAAACACGAGGTATTCCATCACCCTGTCGTATCCCACACTTACCATTCAACGATGGGATAGCCTCCAATGCCCATATCTGAAAAAAAAAAATTAATTAAATTACATGTGAAGAAAAAATGAATTTATGTCCCGTATACAAATGAAAAAAAGCTAAATTATTTTTAAAAAAAACAAACCATTAGTGACCACGGAAATCCGTAGATGTTGATACCCAAATTTTGTTTCTTAGCTGGCGTTTTTTCTTTCATATTTTGCTTGTTACTCCTGCCACCAAGACGGCTGCGAAGGACTTTCCCTAGCCAGTATATAGTGCTGCTGTAAACGTAAGTCCCCCACGGAAAGTTCTCAAATGCAACCAAATCCTCGACCAACCCCCACAACCAACCAAGAACAGTGCGATGTCGCTCACGTCCAATCAGGAAGTGAGCGGCAAAGAATACGTACGCTAACTTCATCATATCATCATCTCTTGTGAAATTCCCCTCCTCTAACTTTAATTTAACCTTGTTAATGTGAATACGCCGCTTACCGAAATACCTCTGTTGAACACCATCATTGCTGGCCGGGTAATGGGACACAATTCCATCAGGCAACGGACCAAATCTGAGACCTGTACAAAGTAAGAACTCCTCCTTCCCAAACCTCATAGGTTTACCACCAACCTTAAACCACATCTCATCCTCTCTTGCACCCGGTATTCGATCTCCCGACACAACAAGATTTGACATAGCTTACCACCAAAGTATTGGTCTCCTCTCATTCTAAGGAAATTACCAAATACTCCATTCATCCATCGATCTAACTGACCCTCTCTAACCAAAACCTCCCGAAAAGTTCCCCATTCACTAATGCGGCAATGCATGTTAAATCGAAGGTCAAACCATCTGTCCTCATCATACTTGTAAGTTAACTGAGCATGAATGTTGTCCATCTGCAAATAAACAACATGCTTATTAGTATAGAAACTGTAAATTACTTTCTCTTTCTGTAAATTTTAGGTGTCTTAACACTGAGGTAGCACAGGAATAGCAAAATCAGAGACCCCATTTTCTAGTACAAGGACAGCACATAAAGACAGATAAAGTGTACTATAAGCAGCCACTAATAATAAAAGTAAAGCTAATTATGGAAATATTTTTTGCCCTCTTATTAAAATATGAGCATTAATCATGAATGGCATTTTTATGGCCACTCATTGCATTGCCTTCTACTAATAAATCCAAACCCCCAGCCATCCAGCCAATGCCACCCACTTACACTACAAAAGGGACAAGGCAAAATATCCCCAAAAAAAAAAAATCTATTTCAAGTTTACCATGTTAAATTAATATTGGCACATAATGCATATTTTCCTTGTTATGCATCCTACGTTACAACTGTAATCTACATTAATGTTCTAAAATTAGCAAAAATAGTTTAAATACTTAAAATTAATCATGTAAATTTATCTCTTTTGCTAAAAGTTTAAAGAAGTAATATATGTTCCATTGAAATCCTGGCTAAAAGCAAAAGAAAAATGGACCAAAAGTGAGAATTTAAAGGCTCAATTTGAAAGACAAACAAACCAAATTTCACAGACAATCCAGCAGCTTTTGGTCTAATTATGAATAAAAAGTTGCAATCTCACTAGTTACAAAAGATTTTAGATTGACTCATTTTGCAAAATTGAGGTATCTACGCACAAAAACATATATGACAAGCTTTATCCTTACAAAATTACTGCTTTTAGAATTTGTTCCCTTCATCCAATCAAACAACATAAGCTATTCTAACCAATAACAGCCACAACTTGTACACAAAAGAACCCAGTTATCAAGTTTTACATAACTTCAACGAAAGACAAACACCAATCCATATGTATATTTGTTAAGTAGAATTCATAAAAATAAGTAATATATTCAGTTAGGAATACAAGCCAAAAACCATAAAATTGTATTTACTTTTTTAGTTGCAGATTAATTAGAGAACTAGCCCCACGGCCATAATCTTCCAAGGAAACATCAGCATATGAGGTTGAAACAGAAATGGAACTATAAATTGGGTAGAGCAACTATATATACAAAGTACAGAGAAAACAGAAGCCAAATAATAAACAGCAAAAATACCAAATATATACATGATCTAATAAAGAAAAAACTACAAAGACTATCCACACTTAAAAATGATGAGATTAAAAATGTAATCTAAGCAAGGATGAAGCAATGTATATCACCCAACTGCATATACTTACCACAAGCACTTTAAACTGATTTCCTACTGCAAGCTTCTGAGTTTCTGCGAGCTACCAATTGAAAGTAAGAAATCTTTACTTGACTTTATAAATCACAAACAAACTCTGCAAGCAGTGCTCCAAAGAATGTAACAAATAAGTTAAAAATTAATACTTCTACACAGCTGAAGGAATAAAGCCTCGAATAAATTAGTTATTAGTTACAAGTTCACAACTATTTCTTGAGCCAAATCAACACCAAAACGCCAACATTTAGCACCCAAACACCAACATTATTCAATCAACAATATTTAGAAACAACAAAACACAATTTCAAAAAAATTAAATATAAACAATCAATCTGTCAAAAATAAATCAAAATTTTCAATATATTCAATAAACAATGTGTCTAAATAAAATCCATGATTCACGCAAACATCGAACGAAGTCGAACAAAACCGAGTCTAACCTTGTCGTTGTCAGAACGAAGCCGAACTTTCCTTCCCGTTCTCGTGTCGGCTTCTTCTTCTTCTTCTTCTTCTTTTTCTTCACTGGTGTTCTTCTCTCCGATGGGTTTCTCTCCGTCGATCTTCTTCGTTGGCGTTCTTCTCTCCGATAGATTTCTGATCGGTGACTCCTTCTCCTTCTTCTTCGCTGGCGTTCGGCTTCTGCTTCCTCAGCTTCTTCTTCTGTTGATTCACGTAGGCCACTCTAAACAAATAAAAAAAAAACAGCATAAATAAAAAAAATGATTTAGGGTTAGAAAATTAGATTTTAAGTATATTATATAATGGGTTGAACTGTAATTTTACATGTATTTTTTAAAAATTTGACAGGGTTACTAACAATCATTTTGGAAAATGAGGTTAAAAACAATCTTCCCCATACTTAGAGGGCTAAATTTGAATTTCTCCCAATATAAAATAATAAAACTTTACAAGGAGCTTTGTAATTTTATTTTTTTTAGGTATTTTTATAATTTTATATACAATTAATGTGGGGTTAACTTATGTAATTTTTCAGGGATAGCTTTTGTCAATATTTGGTTAAAATTTGAAATAAAATTTTTAAAGAGGTCACTAACAATCATTTTTGAAAATGAGGTTAAAAATAAATTTTCATAAATTTAGAAGGTTATTTTTGACAATTACCACTAATTTTTATTAGTAATTTATTTTTTTTGGTATCGTTTGTTTCATTGAATTTGTTTAGCAAAATATTTTCAAATTGTGTCAAAAACTTAAAATATTCATTTTTGGTCAATTTTAAATTTTTTCCTTATTTCAGTTAAATAGTTGGAGTTGATTTTTTTATTCTATTTAGCCATTTTATTTAGTGATATTATTAAAATCTCCCCTATAATTTGGTGTATTTGTCAAAATAACTCTCTAGTTTTATTTATGGCCAAAATTTTCCTCATAATTTTATTTTATAGCCAAAATTCCCCTTACTATCAGTTTTAATTATCAAAATACCATTGACCATTAACTTTTCAGTTAAGAATATTACTAAAATCCCCCTCTAATTTGGTGTATAAGTCAAAATCTCCTCCTACTTTCATTTATGGTCAAAATTTCCTCTACTGTCAGTTTTAATTATCAAAACACTTCTAACTGTTAAGTTAAACATCTCCTGCCATTAGTGGTCAAAATGATAGATGCATACAAACAAACTCATATAATTTGTGTTATTATGAAAAAAAGTTAAGAGTACTTGTTTCTGAAGGGTTAAATCTTTGAACTTTCTGATTTATGGTAGAAAACAGCATTTTCCTTCTTTTACTTCCCTAATTACATTTAATGGACTGGTGGTGGTTGTGTTTGTACCAAATTTGATTAATTTAATTAAGCATGTGAAAATCCATAATTCTAATAAGCCAAAGTGTTTCATAGTTATGTTGTGTTCACCATTATTTGTATTTAAATTTTTCCTTATTAATTAAGTTTATGTCAATTTTAAACTCGGCCTATTTAATTAATCATATTAAAATCCCCAACTTTAACTTATGTACAACAATAAAAATCTCCAACTTTAATGCTTCGTCTAGATAATATCATATTTTGTATTCTACTTACATCTCATCCGAGTAAAGGTGTCATATTAATGATAATTTACGGTATGGATCCGTTTACTAATTTTTTACATTTAAAGATATCAAATGGGTCAGGCTGCCCAAACTTGGCCCATATCCGACCCTCAAATTGAAGGCCCAGGCCGTGGCCTAGCCTTATGGTCAGGCGGGCAAATATCGACTATTGAAGCTCGTCAGCCCAGAGGGCCAAGGTCAAAGAATGAAAAAAAAAAAATCAACAAGTTTACATACAAAGAGTACCGATATTTACACCCCTATAAAATTGCATGTTCACTCCTTTGATAAGTATACCCCATTAAATATTTTTTAAATTCTAATCTATTTTTAAAAAAAATAGCTATAGTGAGGTTTATTTACAAAAAAAAATACGACAATTAAATTAAAGAAATAATATTTTTGTCTTAATTATAAATTATAAATTACAAGTTTTTTAAACAATCTTTAATAGAGTTTAATTACGAAAGAGATGAATATATAATTTTAGTGAGGTGCAACCGTGCAAATATCGCCACTCACGTACAAAATAAGTCAAAAACCACCCAGACCCGCATGGGCAAGCCTACTCTTGACCGAGCCTAACAAACAAAATGAAGGCCCAAACCTAGCCCTCAAACCCGATTGAGCCTCAAAATTACAGTTCGGCCCGGCCCAACTATACTTGCCCGTTTGCCACCTATATTTATAGCTGCCAGATTTAAAAAAATATACTACACCCAAAGTTTACATTAAACCACACCTACTTTATCAAGTATCATAACTTTATAAAGTTTCATGTCAACCAAAATTGTTTTTCATATTTTTAATATTGAAGTTAAAATATTGAGAAATAAGAGGCTACACAATGCAAGTAAAAACCTATTTTCGTATTAGAAAAAAGTCCAGCTGAGAATACAGACTCATGTAACAAGGCGAATTCGCAATAAAAATTGCATTGGTATTGAATATTGAATTTTGTTTGGAGCAAGACAACAAATCTATGTCACAGGACCTATATTTTCTTCAATGATTGACAAAAAAAAATCGATATATGACATTTCAGAATATTACAATAGAAAATAGAAAAAGAAAAAGAAAAAGAATCATTCCCTTTATATTTTTGTTACTGCCTCTGCCATATCCAGCATCTAATTTTGGTTCTGCCATGGTAACGGAGGCCGCCTTTCCTCAAAATTGTTGAGATTTGATTGTAAGCTATATCTGCAAAGCAACATTTTCCCAATTCCCTTATTTCACTCCACCTAATATATTTGTTCTTTTATGTCCAACCAACAGCAAAGAAACCTCTATGCAACACTCTTTGGTGTCTTTAATTTCTCAGGCCTGAAAACAGTAAATCACTCCATCGTTTCAAGGCTAGCAGCATCATGAGATTTTAGTGCATTAATCATAAAGAAAATAAATATAAGCCTCTATGCAACTAATTATAACAGTCTACTATGAAGCAAGTAAAGGTGCCAGGCTTACTAACTTTCAATGGTCATTTTACGCGACTAACAAAAACATTACTTTGTAATAGGAAATTCATTCTCTATTTGCTCAAGTGTTTGCAAGATACTTACTGCTGAATGAGGGATCTGGAGAAGAATTAGTGAGACACAATACAAGGATAGAGAAACCGCAACTGCAGCAAGAAAATTACAGAGCAGCCGTCGATTGTCCTTTGTGGGTACAAATGCTGACTTGAGAGTATTGGTTAACTCAAAAAGCCGATGAGATACCTACAGAAGCAAGTCAAGATAGCAGGAAAATATGTAAAACAAGGTCAGTTAAAACTATTGGCTCTAATACAACTAAAAATTCAATAAATATTTACTTACAAAGACATAAATGGCAGTTGTAAGCATGAAGTTCAGCAATGGGTATTCTGGGATAAGAGAAAGAAGCCACTTAGGCTGACCATTAGGCACGTTTGATCTGCACAATTAGAAGCATTTGAAATAATTGTATAAAATAGCTGTAAGTGTGAGGGATATGGTCAAATGTTGCTGTATTTCATGTTTATCTTGTCCAATTAAAGGGAATGTAGCTGTATTAATGAACGAGCTTCTTTTATGCGCATTTCAATAAAGCCAAGTAGAAAAAAAGTGAATGGAGCTAAATATGGTTATCTCAAGAATAATTATGTTTTTACTTCTAAATTCAAATGCAAGACAAGAAAAGGCAGGGGGGAAATGGAATTTCCCTCCTCTTGTAAGACGCTAGAGAAGAAAGCTCACGAGTCTCATTCATTTTAACCTTCTTTTATATGATTTACAAATATAAGAAGGTTAAAATAGTGCAAGGAGAAAAAAAGGAAAACTATTAGTCTACAAACCTTAACCAGATATGGAACTGCGAAATATAGGTTTCCAAAGTTATCTTGCCAAGCCACCTAAAATTATAAATATTTTGCAGTTAGAAAATGAACAAAATATGATAACAAATAGTTAAATATACAGATAATTAAATTTGAACACCACATAAAGTGTTGTTTCAGAGGTTATATAATTTATTTATATTGGTTACAGAACGTACGCGAAGAGAGTCAACGAGAAACTCCGAAGCTGATGAGTGAAATTTCGCAAACAAATGTACACGCTGGAATCACAACAAATAGCAGATTTTAAAACTGAACCAATGCTTCTTTAAGAATCAGAAACAGTGCAAGTCACTCTGTAAAATCCCCTAATAATCCATTCAAAAACAAAAAATAAAAAAGATCAGCACGTACGTGATCGGAATCCATGATGTGTACGGATGGTACTTGTTGTACGCAACTTTATCCAATTTGTAGATACATTCATACCACAAGTAACCAACCTAAAAGAAATTATAATAAATAGAATGAATAAAATCTCAAAACTATAAAGCCAGAAAATATAAATTTTATACGCAGACAAAATAATACTGTGTGGTCACATAAAACTTACAAACGAAGCAATTGCCACAATGGATGCTTTAATCGATAGTTTTCTCTTGGTTTCAGATTCTTCCAATTTCTCCATCCATTTCTCAACCTAATATATCAAAGCATTATAAAGATTTAACAGTTAAGCAGCCAGACAGAAAAAATTCAATAAATATAAGTGATAATAATATGCTGAAGTCCAATATCAAGTACATTGGGATGACAATAAGCATATATCATTCCGATGATCCATATATAGCGATCAAGTCCTGATCTGAAATGCCACTCATGCAATCGAGGGAGATCTGGTTTTGCAGGATCAGTATAACCTGCCATAAGACAAAAGATAACAATAATAACTGGTATGCATATCCATAAGCCAGGTGGTGTGCTCATACAGGAAATCCAAGTCAACTTGAATTCCGTCATCGGACTCTGTTACACTACCAAATTTAGTAGGTAGTGGAAGTTCATGCACAAGGAAAACAGAAAATAAAGGCGACTCAAAACCATAACACCCCATCAAACCTCCAGAAAAAAGATATGTAAGAATTCAGTGCTCTTTGACACTATGGTACAAACCTAATATGAATGTTAATGGACTCCACAGTATGTCAAAAACTCCAGGAATTTCCCAAATCAAGATGACCACAAGAAAGCATGCCAGAATCTTCATAATCATCACTGATCTAATTTCATTGTACTTGTTGAATATACCAACAGCTCCATACACCATTACAGTGAAAAGGGTGTGCATTGGGCAGATATAGTACAGCATATAGTCGTTGTTGAGAACAATACAGCAAAATGCCACAAAGAAATTTAGCCGCCACATCATCTGCATTAAATAAAAAAAATTTACAAGCATGCTAGATTATTAATAATTTAAAAGAAACAAAGGCATAACTTGTCACATTAAAGTGACGTAATAGTCCAGAATAGGAAAGAGAAAAAACACCTGAGCGAAGCGTGCAAGGCTAAAATCCTTTCTAATATAATAGTAGGAGAAGTTTCCAAATCCAGTCATCCAAACATATGCAGCAATAAAGATACGAATTGCATTGTATATCTCCGTTGCAGCAAAGTAATGATACATTAAAAATAGGACCTGCTAAGAGACAAAATGAATGTAAATAAAGCTATAAAACTATTAAAGTCATTATGCATTTTCAGAACATCATGTAGTTGCACAATAAAGCTGTGCACACAAACAATCTCTAATATCCATCTAAGATATGGTAAAATAGTGTATTCATCCAATGAAAACCAAAATTATATTAAATTCCAACTGACAAGTTGGCAGTTTCTTGATAGAAATATTTCTCAAAATTATAACACATCCACAAAAAGTACAAACATGAGTTCACTTCCATTCTGTTATGTAGTCTAACATCAAAAGCATCAAGAGAGAATTAATATATGTTAAAATGATAGTGCAAAGTTCAGATATCAAGAAGAAAACAACAATGCAAATAAAAATGCATATCGTCATAATTCAAAGTAAATGCAAAATTAAAAGAAGGGCATGACATATTTTCCTTTTTTCTTTAATTTTGTTTCTGCTCAAAATAATGCTAAAGGCATTAATTCTTTATAATTTACAAGATTCTATCAAGAAATACTCGCCTGCATCCATCCTTTCCACTCCTCAGTCTGATGCCGATTAAGGTATAGTATGGCCTTTCCAGAGAATGCCGACTTGTCACTATGTTTCTTCAGAGAAGTCATCGCCGAGACTATGATAAGAAGCATGTAGAGAAAGAGAAAAAGGTCGCGATTGTAATTCTGCAAAGAAAATTCACATAAGGGAGGGGAGAAATCAAAATTAGACCCTATCATGGTCATCAAAATGTGAATGTAAACAGTGACAATAACAACCTCGTCAACTATAGTAAACAATTCTTCTAGAAACATAAAACTCACTACGATATCTGCCACACAGGCTTCAAATATTTTCAATTAACGGATCATGTTTATTAATTTTACCTGTACCACATTCCGATTACAAACTATCTGTTGCAAAAATAAGAAACTGTCCCCAACAAAGGCTAATTTCAGGTAAAAATTTAAAGATTTACAGCTTTCACTAAATCCATGTATTACGACTTTATCTAGTGCGATTTGGTTCTTGGCATAGAAGTTTAAAATGAAGAACATAAACTAACACCAAGTTTAGTTCCCCAACATCCACCCCTCCCCTCTTTTTTTCTCTCCACAGAAAACAGTAAGATGCCAAATTATATCATTTTGAAGAAGTAATGGAATAAATACAAGAAAGATGTAAAGATGTAGATAGATAACTAGATTAAGAATTGAAAGCAGATCACAGTGATGCAGGACAGTTCAAACTTTAAATAGAGAACAATAACCCTTCAAGAAATCACCCTGTATAATTATACTTAAATATAGCATATCACAGTGATGCAGAAATGTATTCACAAATGGTTACAAAATACATAATAAAGGAACAATTATAAATAGTACCTTGGTAGAATCGCCGAGTAGATTTGTGCGGTCACATATATAGAAATAAAACATAAGCACCCCAAATTCAGCCCTACATGATGTAATAACAAATTGAGCAAAGATCATTCAGAAAGTATTATGTGCATTTTGTTTTTATCAGAAACAACAAAATAATGACTTACATTGCTCTCAAAGTTCCCCGATTTTCTAGCAAGAAAGAATCATCCATAGTAAGAAACCTGGAAGACCAAGAGGTACGCAGGTAAGAAAGACTTTAAGAAAACAATCAAGACAAAGCTCCATGATAATTCTGCATATCAGAGGAAGTGACCTTATCATGTTTGTTTTGATGGATGAACTATGAAACCTCGCAGAAGCTGATCTTACGAGGCCTCCTTCCAGCAAAACAGCACGATCATCTTCCTTGATGGTCTCCTTTTCCAATTCAACCAGATTAGTGTCTGAATGGCTGCAACCAGGGAACTAAACGACTCAACATTTGGCATTAGAAAATGTTTGTGCTGTTTCTTTGATGGTCTAGACTACTTTTGTCCTCCAAAAACTAAACCAACTTATTGTCCCAGTGTCTTAAATACTCATATACACTGGTGTGCAGGTGCACATACACATACACATACACACGCACGCACACCCCCTCCAGATTCCAAGAAAAGAAGTGTAAAACCTATGTTATTATTTTTTTTAAATAAATAAAAGTCCCTTTTAGCCCATAAATGTGACTAAAAATTCTCATAATATAAGTAAATAGAGTACTGAAGATGATTTGAGAATCTAATGTGCCGAAGTTCCCTTAAAGGAGTGACATCTTAACCTATTCTACACTCATACCTTTTGTTTTTAGCCACTTATTCACAACTTTGACACAATTTTAAGTTCAAGTCCAAAATACTGTTTCATCACAGTGCTATAAAAAATTATGTCAGTCTATTCATTTTATTTTCTCATTGACAAGCTAATGCACACAATAAGCTGCTAGAGACTGGTTCCAAACTCCAGCTAAATTGACAAATTAGTCAAATCCTTAATTAACAACTCCTCAACTTTCAGCAATAAAGCTGGAAACGCCGTCACAAATACTTAGTGTTATTACTTTTAAAGTGTATTACTTTTAAAGTCATGTATGATGAAGGGATACTTTACTACTTAACAATGAAAATGCATAAGGCTACCAATAAAAGTTCACACTAAAACTTAAACTATAGTGCTTTGAGGAAGTTCCATATGCTTGCATCTATATCCCACAGTAAACAAACCATGTTGATATATAAAAGAAAAAAATAAATGATTACTACTACATTTATAGACAAATAAAAGAAAGAAACTGAATAATTTTCCTTTTTTTATCGCGCCATGTAATGTAAACACATGTAAATGAGTATGTCAATTGAAGCAATCACAAATAACAGATTACCCCAATCCATTAAGTCCAGAGAAGGGGAAGAAACTTACACTTTAGAATGAGACATCGATTTCTTATATTCTAAAAATTCTGAATATATCCATGCAACAAATACTGGGATAATTCCGAGAAGAAAGGACACCTGAAACATGCATCAGAAGGCTTTATTGTTTATGTAAGGCAACATTTACTCAGAGAACCAAAAGAAATGTAAGACGTGAGAAAGAAAAATGAAATAAAATATACACACGAGACAACTGAACTAATTGTCATCAGCTTACCATGGCAGAGGACATAAACTCTGGTTACCACAATAAATTCAAAGACAAAGTAACATGAAGAAATTTAACCATATATATCTTGATGTAACTGGAAATTGACTTGAAGTAAATAAAACTTCATTCTTTCTCAAAAGAAATTTTCCAAGGTATGAAGCCCGATTGTGAGCTTACAACTAGGAAAAGACGATTTATAACACAGGCAAATTAATCATCAACAATGTTATCTAATAATTTCCTTCAGGTGGTAAACATGCTATCTTGCAAGGAGTAAGACAAACATGAGAAACATATGTGATATGTAATTTCCACACATGCCAGCACAAGCCTTGATAAACAAATGACAGATGAACAGGAGAACTACGTACATGCATATGCATGCATGTTAAGATCAAATAATACCATACCAGATATACTTTTTTTTTTTTTCCTCTGGTCCGGTAAAAAACATTCCAGTAAGGTCCAGTGTTTTCTAGCAGAAAAACAAAATGTCCAACCCTCACCTAATATAGTGTTGATCATAGGTCAAATAACATAAAATCATTAAACTAGATCATTCCAGGAAAATCAGCCATGAGAAGAAATGTATCACTCACAATCAATGCAGCAACAGAAAAGATAAGCAAGAATTTGCAACAAAACGATTATAAATCCATGATTAACCAGATTGGCCGCTAGCAAATGAGTTCGATGACTCGGTCTTTTACTTCTACTACCAAAACGACACACCAAGTAAATGCCACTGAGCTTCACAGTCCTGTTTTCTCACAATCTTCAAGGGCACAACACTTAATACGGGCACAAGCATCACTAAGACCGTGACCAAAACTCATTACTCAAAGCTCAGGGAATCCATAGGGAACTCCAGTTAAGCTAAAAGAAATATTTTTTTTTCTTCTCTAGCCTCTAACCAGTAGCTCACTTTGCTGGTGTGCTAATCTCACTTCACATCCTAATATACGAAGCTCCATTGATGTTATCAAGTGACATAGCAATTTTATCATCAACATTATCAACAAAACAAACGAAATGAAATACGCAGAACCATTCAAATTGTCGCATCCAAATGATGTACAGCTAATAAAAAAACACAACAAGAAGTTGAATCTAACGAAACAAAATAAACAAGAAGTAATCTAATTGCAAAGCATCCAATTAACATTAGAAGAAAAACGAATGAAATTGCAAAATCAGAACAAAAACCGCACCAGTCCAGGCGTGATTGGCCCGGAAGCCACCATTTTTGGATCCGTTGACTGCAAATCGAGTCAAATGTAGATTAGAGAAATCATGTGGAGAAAACGAAGCATTAAAAAAATTGAGAAATTCAAAACAGAAATTGGAGAAATCGAAGAGAAAATAAGTGGACGAAGTACCAGAAGAGGAAGAGGAAGAAGAGAGTGAGAGAGCGGAGCGTGAGAGAGAGAGAGAGAGTGAGTGATCTCTAGGACATGCTCATAAATAATATGAGTTTGAATGGAAAATTGAATTCCTAGCGTAATAAACAGAGAAGACACAGAGAGAGAGAGATCCAAAAGTGTTGATGAGTTTGCTTGAAGAAGAGAGAAAATGTTGGACGAGACGTCGTTTTTACTCGTCTTCTCCAAATGGTCGATGGAGGGGTTGGTTTGGTTGTAGCTGTTGGTTGGTGTTGGTTGCTCTTTTGCTTTCTTTATTACACCAATTTATTCATTATAAATCTCAGCAAATTTTGTCAATATACGGACACCCTCACTTTCTTTAAATATTCATCTTAATAATTGGAAATAGAACAAATAAAAGCAAGGAAATTCCAAGCCTTTCATTAACATCAAAATTATTGACCGTTGATTGTTGGAGAACAGTCAATTCAATGGCGTACCACCTTTCAGTCGTAACCGTTGATTCTAATTACTTTATTCAATTCAATTAGGTATGTAATCATGTTTCTTTATATGTCTCCAAATCCATTGTACATAGTGACCAACTAATCATGAATTAATTAATGTCTATATGTGATTGGTTAATGTTCATTTTCTTTTCCTTCCTAATTTTTCTTTGTTAAGGTTATTTTAATAATTAGTGGTTTTTTCTTTTAATTATATTGTTATAAAATTAATTGTAAGTACAAGTTTATCTGTATCTATCGAAATTAATTATCTATTTTTATAATTAGATAACATCTACAAGAGAGAAAACTCCTCGTATATAGAAAGAAAGAGATTTAGTTTATATTTTTTTAAATCTTCATTTAAAAGAAAAGGGTATAATAAGCATTACGATCTCAAATACTATTAAGGTTAGAAGTGCATTAAAAATATTTACATGTTCTCTAATTTGACTCATTTAATTAAGGATGTGTTTCTTATTCTATTTAAGATCTAAATGCATTTTAATTGGATTGAAATTATATTAATAGATCTAGAGTCATATTTGAATAATATAAGTTTTCTTGTTCTTCTCAAATCTAAACATATACCTTCATTCAAGTTATTTTTTCAGATCACAAACATCTAGATATATAACATATGACATGTTTAGGGCCTGTTTCTTTGGGCTTTTGAAGGATTTCAAAGAGTTTTTAGGCCCAAAAATAGAAGATTTTTTTGGGTGTTTGTATGAAAAGAGCTTAAGAAAGTATAAGCTCTTTTGTCAAAAGTCAAGTCCAAGTGACTTGGGCCAGAAGAGCTTTTAACAAAAATCGAGAAGCCCAAATTTTGTTTAATGAAAATTTCATATTGACATAATTACCCTTCTTATAACAATCATAAAACTTGTAATTCCTTATGTATAATTTCCTTCGTTAGCATACAAACTAGCGTGTAAAATTTATTTTTCACAAATTTGTGTGAAATTGTAATATGGTGACAAAGAGTTTGATGGAGGCAAAACTTGGACTGACGAAAATATGTAGCACCGATTAGATTATCTTATTATAAAAAAAAAAAAAAAAAGAGAGAGTTTGGAAGAAATAAGAGTAACGTGAAGAGCTAAAAAAACAAAGAAAGAAAAACGATATTTAGGTTTTCCTAATCACTTTAGAGCCCTTGTTATGGAGAATCCTGGAGTTCATTATGGAGAAGTTAGGTTTTCCTAATCACTTTAGAGCCCTTGTTATGGACTGTGTGTCGACCTCCAAGCTTTCCTTCCTGGTAAATGGGAAGTCTGTGGGGGAAGTTTCTCCGCAAAGAGGGTTAAGGCAGAGATGCCCTTTGTCTCCTTATCTATTCCTCCTCTATGCAGAAGCTCTATCTACTCTTATCAAAGGCAACGAATCTAATGGACAATCTTTGGGTATGAGATGTTGTCGCGGGAGCCCTCTTGTGAGTCATTTGTTTTTTTGCAGATGATAGTATCGTCTTTTGCAGGGCTTCAGTTCAGAATTGCGAAAAGTTGAAAAAAATCCTTAATGTCTATGAGAAAGCCTCTGGCCAGCGGATTAATCTGCAAAAGTCTAACATCACTTTTAGCCCAAATGTGGAAGATGACTGCAGCGCTAGTATCTTGACTTGCCTGGGTCTAGCTAATGCCCAAGCCCATGATAAATATCTTGGCCTTCCAACCATGGTGGGGAAAAATAAACGGAAAACCTTTAGTGATATTAAGGAGAGGGTCTGGCGTAAGATCAGAGGGTGGAAAGGCAATCTCTTCTCGATGGGCGGGAAAGAAGTTCTCATCAAAGCAGTGGCGCAAGCTATTCCTACCTTCACTATGAGTATCTTCCAATTGCCTTCTGTTCTGTGTAATGAGCTGTGCTCCATGATTATGGGCTTTTGGTGGGGTGCCTCTGATGGTAATAAGAAAATTTCCTGGGTCGCTAGAGACAAGTTGTGCTCTCCGAAAATTCACGGGGGGCTTGGTTTTAAAGATTTATCTCTTTTTAACCAAGCTCTTCTTGGCAAGCAGGCATGGAGAATTGTTATGAATAAAGACTCGTTGGTATCTAGAGTTCTTAAGGCAAAGTACTTCAGGCAGGAGGATTTCTTATCTGTCTCACTGAAGCAGGGGAGCTCTCATCTCTGGAGGAGTTTGGTTTGGGGTAGGAGTCTTCTTTTTAAGGGCCTTCGTTGGAGGGTTGGTAATGGTAAGGATATCAGGGCTTTTCAGGACCCTTGGATACCTTGGGTGTCCACTTTCAGACCCTTCTCGATGGCTCCTGTGGAGGATTTTAAGGTTGCATCTCTTATTTTTCCCTCTTCCCATTCTTGGGATTTGGCTAAGCTTGATCAGGTCTTTGTGGCAGCAGATAGGGATTCTATTCTGGAAATTCCTCTGAGTTTAGGTGATTGTGCTGATTCCTTAATCTAGCATTTTGATAAGTCTGGGGAGTATTCTGTGAAGAGCGGATATAGAGTTGCAGCGCAGGATAAACTCTCCCTTTCTGGTTCCTCCTCGAGTCCGGATTCGAAATGGTGGCTTGCATTTTGGAACCTCAACATTCCCCCTAAAATCAAAATCTTCATTTGGAGAGTTTGTCACAATGCTATCCCGTCCCTTTGTAATCTTTGTTCCAGGAAGATTGTGGTTGACCCGTGTTGTTCTAGATGTGGCGATGATCCCGAGAGCTCAGCCCATGCCCTTTTTTGGTGCAGCTCCGTGCGTCCTATTTGGGAGTCCACTGTTTTCTGGAATGTCCTCAATTTGCAGCGCCATATTTCTTGTTTTGACTTGATTTTGTGGGTTTTTGTTAGGGCCAAGAGAGCAGAGTTCGAGGAGTTCTGTATGATCCTGTGAGGGGTTTGGTCTGATCGGAATGCCGTGATTCATTCTAAATCCCCCAGGGTTAGTGCTGATTTGGTTTCTTGGTCTCTTTCTTTGCTTCACGAATTTCAGGGCACCCAGAGGGTCTTTGGCTCTCCCTCCTAGCCTCCCAGGCAGCCTTGTTCTACTCCGTGGTCGCCTCCTCCTGCAGGCTCCCTAAATTTGAACACCGATGCAGCAGTAAAGCCTGGCTTTTCAGTGATGGGTTCTGGTGCTGTGGTGCGTGATTCTCAGGGCAAGGTTGTTGCAGCTTCTGCTAAGCCCCTCTTGGGGTTCTTTCCTGCTGAGCTTGGCGAGCTGCTGGCGTTGCGAGAGGGGTTACTAGTGGCTAAGGAGTTGAGCCTGATTATTGAGTGGGTTGAGTTAGATGCTGCTAATGCTGTGGCTAGGATTTTTAATTCGTGTCCTAGTTCCTTTTTGGACCCTATTGTTTCTGATATCAAGGCTCTTTTTAGGGTTGTGGGAGTTTCCAACTGTCATGCCATTCCTCGTTCAAGGAATGGAATGGCACATTCTCTTGCTTTCCCTCGCCTTTTCCTCTAAGGAGGATTTTTATTGGTTCAATCCTGAACCTAGTTTTCTTGTTGGTCTTCTGTAATAGAAGTTTTGTTGAAATCAAAAAAAAAAAAAAAAAAACGATATTTGGTTTTGAATAGAGATAAAGTGATAGGAGGAGAAAAGAAGGAAGTTGAATTGAGTTTGTCAACTGATAGAGATATTTTTTTTGAGTTCATAGTAAAAATTGATAAAAACATAAAATTATTGAAATGTAATAAACTTATAAGACCCCATTAATTTGAAGGTCAAAAGTAAGAACTTTCTCTAGATATTAAAACCTATAGTAATAAAATAAAAAGTTAAAATTCCAAACCCTTTCTATTTAAGTAAAAGTTTAAGTTATTAATTCTTTATTTAAAAAAAAATTATTTAAAATCATTTTAAGACTCCGCATAAAAAAAAAAACTTAAAACGTTAAAAATTTATTATTAAACTTCGATCGATTATAAGATTATAATTTACTCGTTTCTTTATTCTTTAAATAAATTTTAGTGCACTCGTACATGAATTTGACCTAAACTAATGGAAACATATGCTCCTTCATCATGTCCTCGATCCCTCTTGGCAACATCTAAATCTTAATGTTGATGTAGCATTCGGCTTGGATGGCTTTATTGGTGTGGGGGCTATTCTTCGGGATTCCTTGGGGTATGTTACGGCCTCTTTTGCTCTTCTCGGCTGGGTTCTTTCACCGTTGGGGTGGGCAAAAGTTTTTCTATTAGAGAACCTCTCACTGTTGCTCAACATGTTAGTTTCTCTCTCAGTTATGTGGAAAGTGATTCTTTATTGACATTCAGGGACATCATAAATAATTTTCCATTTGTTGTTGAAGGGCCTTTGGTGAATGATGGTCGTATTACTTTTTCAGTTTTGGGTGGCCTATCCTTTGATGTTTGCCGATCTTTTGTTCAATATCTTATTTTCCATTGATCGTAATTATTAATATTGGTTTCTTTTCTCTTCTAATAAAAAAAAATATTTATTCAATTATCAGATAGATTCTATATAAAATTGATTTATGTCCCATTAACAGTGTCAAATTTATCCAATGAGCTAATTTTCTTTTCCTATTAGTATATGATAATATGATGTAAATTCATGTTCTTCAAAGCAATTACTTCTTTTCGACTCTGCAAGGTTCCAGTTTATTGTTGTGACTTGTGTCCCAGGAATAATATATATATATATATATATATATGTATATAGATATCTATTGTTTAGGGAAAAAAAAAGAGGGCAAATTGTAATAAAATACCCTGACGTTTAGTCGTTTGGTCATATTATAATAAAATCGTAAGTTTATTCTTAATTATACGTTAGTATCCTACCTTCAGTTGACCTAGTCAAACATAACAGTTTGACCATCACTTAGTTAAATAAAAAATAAATAAAAATTTTAAAAAAAAATGGTTGATGGACGATGGAGATCCATTTAATAATTTTACAATTTTTAATAATTTTTTTAAAAAAAATGTAAGGTGAAAATAATCATATTAACTTTTGACTATTGATTGACCGTCAACTCTAATAACCAACTAATTGGTCAAGGGTATTAATGTATAATTGAGGTTAAACTCATGATTTTATTACAATATGATTAAATATTAGGATATTTCATTATAATTCACCCAAAAAACAAAAATACTACGTGTTTATAATATGTCTTTTTAGTAATTTAGATAAATTGTAATGAAGTACTCTGACTTTGTATAAATTATAATAAAAAAGTATTTTTCTAAAATTACATATTAGTACCCTTAAGTAACTGGTTAATCGTTAGAGTTACATTTTGATCAAAGACGAAAATTATTTGGTCCTTATCTTTCTCCGAATACTTTTTGACCTATTTTTCCTCTTTTAGCTCTTATAGTACCTAACTTTTTAAAAATCTATCAACTTATTTCTTTTGTTAGTCAACAGTCAATCAAATTTAATAATTTTTAGGGGCATTTCAGTTTTTATACACAAAAATAACAATTCAAGTTAAAAAAAAAATCAAAAAAATTATTAAATAAAATGATACAACTCAAAGAAAAATAAAGTAAAAAACATTTATGAGAATTTTTTAAATTGTTTTCTTAATTTAATAGTTTATTTTATTTTTTAATTTTTATTTACTATAATTTATTTTTTATATTTTAATATTAATTTGAAGTGTTATTTTGAATGATTAATTTTTATAAATTAATTAATGATTGTAATGTTTGTTTTAAAAGGTTTTTAAATTTGGTGTTAATTTTTAATATTTATTTTTAAATATTTAAGAACGTTTTTTATAAATTTGAGTGTTTTATCATTTTAATTTAAAAACAAAATTGGTGATGCATTTTAAATTTTTATTTGATGTATAAGTTAAGATTAATTTGTTAAAATTTTAAAAAATAAAGGGTAAAATTATATTTCCAACCTAATCAATTAAAGTTAAGCGTAAAATGATTAATGTGAATATTCTATCATGTTTGACTGTAAAAAATTTGATCAAAGTATTATGATATTTTTAAAAAAATTTAAGGATCACGTGAGTTAAAAGAAGAAAGATAGTGTAAAAAGTGATAATTCAAAAAAGTAAAGGACCAAAATAATTTTTGTCATTGGTCAAAATATCAACTCTACCGATGATTCAATTAATTAAGGGTACTAACCTATAATTAAAGTAAAAATATAATTTTATTATAATTTATCTAACTATTTACTCTATTGCAATGTATTCTAATAATTTTATTAAAGATAAAATGGTCATTAAAGTCAAATTTAATAATGGAATGTGAAAAAAGGAACAAGTGTACTGCAAATTGCACCACTGAAAAATATATATTATATTTTATTATTTGATTTATATTTAACTATTTAATAGCTGATAGCCTGACACCGCATGGATATAAAAATCTGATTATTATTTGTAGACTTCATGCATTTAATCAGGTCGGTTCTAGCGTTTTAAGAGGTCCGTGATCCAACTTAAAATAAGGTTCTATTAATTATAAAGAAATTAAAACTCTCATGTACTTAATATTTGAAGAAGAGTGAGGGCCACATAATTTAATATAAAAAAAATAAAAGAATTGGGTTCAATAGTATTAAGAAGAAGAAACAAAATTTAAGCTTAAGTATTATTAGATTAATATAAACAATTAAAAAAATTAGGTCTAAATAGTTTAAAAATTAATATAACTAAATACAAATATTTTGGACCCCATAGACCTGGGGTTCTAGGCGGTCACCTCTCATGCCCCGGGTCAAGGCAGACCCTGCATTTAATGTACACTAGATTTTTTTTTAATAAACATCTTACCCAGATATCTATATCTTAACAAAAGACATATACTCTCATAATAAGAGAATAAAACTACATACACATATTGATAAATGTATATAGTGAAACTTGAACCCTCAACTAAAATAAAAAAGAAGAGCTCTAATTACTCAAGTTATGAATGGAAGTCCTTCACTAAACATTTTCGATTATATCATTTTGACTGTATTATTATAAGTTGACGCGTATAAATGATGGGTGTGGTGTCAAGAGTCATGAGTATGTGAATACCTAAATCTCTAATCAAATAATTAAGTGCTTAATGGATGTAGATGGAGTGTAAAAGCAATAATTTGTTTGGCAATTGCTTGATCCTCCCGGCACATATCTAGCTCTAATTCCCCACTATCCCACCTCATCTGATCGCTTTGAGTTTGTTAGGCGATTATTTGATAATGACTTCAATTATATAATAATTTATCCTCCCATTGTTAAATTATATGATAATTAAATATATATTTGTTTATTATTTTGCTGTATTTCTTATTGTCAAATTGATTAGTTGAAAGAAAAGTTTTTCAATGATCATGGTCTTAATTAACATATAATAGAAAATTGACCTATTAATTCTTCGACAATAGTCTCATTGTAATATTTATCTATTTAATATAGGGTATGAATAATTCAAACCAAATTGGAGCGTTGCGAATGTAGTCCAAACGAAGTCTGATTGATGCAAATGAGGCACCGTTGAAAAGAGGAGATTGGACAGGAAGATGAAGGCGAATACGATATTAGAATCGGAGACTAAACACACCCCCACATGCCGTCGGAAGATAGATGGTTAGTTGGCCAGTGTGACACGCGAGCTAGGGCACGTGGCGAACGTTTGTTAGGCGTGTGAAGCTTCTGGAAGGTGCATAGGGAAGCGTGCCTATGCACGTGGAGAGAAAATAGATGGTCAGTTGACGAGAGTGACACACGAGCTAGGGCACGTGGCGAACGTTTGCGAGGCGTGTGAAGCTTCTAGAAGGTGCTTACCATAGGTAAGCGTGCGGGCACGCGTACATTATTTTTCAGGCGGAGAATGATTTACTTTGAGTTTTCTTATTCTTTGTATATTTCTGATTACTTATGCACATAGACAATCTAAAGTTAACCTTTAAATAGTGGAGACTTATTCTTCGGTTAAGTACACCTAGGAGAGAAAGTTGCGAGCTTAAGGCTCGGCAAGACTCGGTTATGAGTTTAGTGCTCGGCAAGGCTCGGTTGTGAGCTTAGGGCTCGATAGAGCTAGGTTGTAGAGAATATTAGACATTATTTGGTTCGTTATACATATTTTGCAGCTTTTTCGCGTTACTTTTCCCAACAATTTAAATACTTGAATTCATAATCCAATTATCCATTCATTCTTAATTAAATACTGAGAATCAAAATAATATATTAAAAGCAAATAGGAGGTCATGTATTAATTTATTATTGTTTGGGCTCAATTATACCATAATGAAAAATTAATTGGTTTTAATTTGACTGCATCTGACTATACACAAGCGAGAACATAATTGAGATGACTTCACCATGTGCTAACGCGATTCATGAGATGTTGCTCCCTAATTTTATACAAATATATTGACCAGCTGAGACACCCTATAATAATTAATTAACCCAATTATAAATATAATAAGCAATTTAAAATAAAGGTAAGTAAGATCACGAATGATGAAATCAACCATAATGTAAACAACAACAAATCACATACTATATTCTCTTTTTTCATTTAAAAAATTATGTTAAACTTTGAATACATATGCCTAATCATTCATGTACGTACTTCATTTTACAAGCGAACTTGCACCAATTTTTTGTCTGACCGGTCATGTGGTCTGTAATTCAAATCGCGGTTGTGTCCAAGTCCTATGTCTGCTCTATAATTAATTCAGAGTTTAGAGAAAATATACAAAATTCGAATTTACAACTTCATCGATATAGACACTAGAGACATGCTAATAAGCCAAACTCCATCTCTTTACAAGTTATCTACTTGTACCTCATTATTCAGGCTATATAATATACAGAAACATCCAATTTTTGCATCCACACTAAAGTGATGTCGGCGATCCGTATTTAAAAATAATCAGTCACTCGTGGATCATATGTACCAGTCAAAAGCTAAATAAAAATGATTTGTGTTTCGTAACTGGTTTTCCATTCATTCAATCATCAGTAAATCAGTTTTTACATATTTATTTTAAGTCAATTTGAATTCGTTTAGATTGTTAGATTTTTTTTTTATATATAAATGATATTACATATAACTTGTAACTAGTACATAATCCTCACATTATCTACCATCCTCACATTATCTAGTTATTAACACGATAACTATTCCAAAATTGATATCAATATATAATTCAAGTTATATACATAATTAAATTGAAAAATCAAAAACTCAATTATTGTCTAACGTACAAAAACATGTGGTCAAAAATACCTGCATTTCCTTCTCTTTATAGAAACGGTCTTGAGCCTCAGAAATGGACTTCATTCAACAATCCCAGCTGATCACATTACCAATGTGAATATGATCCTTCAAACTCTCTATAAAGTTGCTTTTAGGAGAATATTGTGTTTTTCCAGCAATGTTTTGAATAATGAACAAGTGGTAATGATCACATCAATTCTCAAACAAATAAGATCATTTGATCAATGAAAATAAAGCTCATGAATTCTTCATAAATTAAATCCCATATATATATATATATATATATATATATAAAAAGGATAGCAGAGACTTCCATAAAATAATACAAACTCTTGTAGTAGAGGCATGCCTTAGCTTAGATTTTCTCATCAAAGAGAGCTAGTTGCTAGCTAGGCAGTAGTGAAAGCAAATTACCTCTAAATTCTAGAGAAATTACAAATCTCAACTTCCACATATATATAGTATCTGAAGTTGGCCATTTCAGATGACTTATATAAATGGGATATGTAATTAATAAAACATGTCCTCTAAAAAGTTAGAATATAAAAAAAAAAAAAAAAAGTAAAGTAAAGTAGCTAGATATGTCTCATAATTACTAGTAAGTTTATTTACAAATGAGGAGGGAGGGGGGCTGATTATGGAGATCAAAGAGAGAGAGAGAGAGAGATTCGTTCATGGCTCTCTTTTAGGGAACATAGAGGGAACTATGTCTTGTAAAAGTCCATAATCATGAAGTTGTTGTTGATACTGCTCAAGAGGGTTAACATTTCGTGGGTACACAGAGCCTGCACCAGTACTACTACTAGTACCATTACCTTGGTTTTGAAAGGAAGGCAAGTAAGTACCTAACCATTCTTGAGGAAAGCGTGACATATTCATCGCTGCTGGAGTCAGCATAGACGGCTGGAACATTCCGGCTGCCGCAGCCACAGCAGCGTTTCCTCTCAGAGTTGTTGGGATGGGATGGTTGTGTTGGCCTTCGTATGTTGTGATCACAATCGATGGATCTTCAAACGACCTCTCCACACGTTTCTTCACGTTGCATTTCTGGGTTGTGCACCTGTAATAGCTCCTGCATTCAAAGCAAAATTTGTGCTCCCATCAAAAACTCTCTCTCTATATATATAAGATAAAGTTATTTAATATTAAAGTTTAAATGCAACCACCAAGTTTGAAACACGATTGATATCAAGTTCATATAATAGAAGAGAATGGGAAAAGTTGCTTGAGTGTAGAAGTAGGAGAATTGATTTTTTTTTTTCTTTTTTCTTTTTTCTTTTTGTATGCTATTGCGTGTAAAATTGACAAACTCTCACCTCGGATAAGGACTATTCTTCACAGCTTTTTGTCCATATTTTCTCCATCTGTACCCATCCTCAAGATGATCAACTTCGCTCTTTGTCATGAACGCAAATCGCGGTACCTTTTGCCTTTTCTCTCCTTTCTTCTTTGCTTTGCTTCTGGTGTGTTCAAAATCATAACCACAAAAGTAATAAACATTACAATTTACACACTTTTTTTTTATCTCTTTTAATTGGATGAATCAACCAAAGTTGCACTAACTTTGACACGAGAAATGACTACAAACTATTGGTAAAATATAATTAAAAACAAAAAAAAAAAAATCAACTTACATTTTCTTAGAGCTCTCACCACCGTCATCTGACCCTTTTGGCTGCCCATCTGTCTTACTTTTGCTGGAGGCTTCTTCAGCTCCAGCTTCAGTAGAAGAAGAAGAGATAGAAGAATTTTGGGTGACCATGTTTTCACTACCACCACCACCGCCACCAAAGTCTCCTTCCCCAATCAGCTTTTGATTCCCTTCAATTGAAGAGAACACCTCGGACGATGCAGGCGACATGCCAAATGCTTTTTCAAGTGAATTATAGTCCATGAAGCCTCCATTCAAACAATCAGTAAAACCCATCTGTGAGGGATCAAATTCTTGTGAGTTATTATAAGCTGATGAACCACCGCCAATCAAACCGGTTCCGTTGTGATCTTGATGATCATCATAGAACAGGGAACGGTAATAGATGTCTTTGGATTCACTAGACATGGAGGAGGAGGAGGAGGAGAAGGAAGAGGAGGAGGTGGAGGAAGAAGAGAGGGTTTGAGGACAGAGGGTGTGTTTGGCTAGTTTTGGGTGAGTTTCACAATCTCTTTATATGTTATTTTTTTAGTTTTTATATTATATTAGAATGAGAGAAAGTCTTGGGGTTTGAATGGGACTTGTGCTACACCATCTCTATAAAAGCACAAGGTTTGACAAAATCACTCTTCCAATTAGAATACCAAAAAGTGGCTTCTCGTTTGGAAACATAACATTACCTACACTGCTACTCCTTGGTCCCCCCCTCCCCTCCCCTCCCCTCCCCTCTTCCTTTTTAATTATATCAATCATATCTACTTTCTTCTATCATGTAAAAATAACTTTGATTTCTAGTAAAATTTACAGTTTCACTCATAACTCAAGTGGTTAATTTGAGTATTCAATTTCAATCATACACATTTATCCCTGATTAGATATCTACTGTTATGGGAGTAAATATTCGGACCGTGAGTTTAATGATCAATCTCGATAGATTTTGATAGTTATTAACTTTGTAATTATATTCTTTTAAAAAAAAATTATGTAGTATTTTAGTTTTATTTTTTTACTTTAGTACACTTTGTGTACCAACACAAATATGATTCAAAATTAAAAAGATTTGTACAATAATGTCGACATGACATTATTATTTATGGTTGTAATTAATCGTTATTTTGACAACAAAAAAAATAATAATGCAAAGCAAAAACAAAACAAATATATCACAATAATAATAGAGAGATGAGAAGTCAGCGAAGACTAACAAGTAACGGGTAATAATATCAAATGGCCTGCGAATAGCGAGCGAGATGTTGAGGGGTCGGTCAAACATTCAAACTTTATACAACAGCAATAGGTGTTTGGAATACCAGGTTTACACGTGTTTTTACTGGCACCGTCATTTGACCGTAGCCGACAACATCATCTGCCACGTGTGACACTTTTTTTTTTTTTTCTTTTTCCCTCTTCCTCTTTGCTGATGCCCTCCCCACGTCACCTTTCTTCTTACCCTTTTGTTCTTCCACCTCTTCCCCCTCGTTTCCAATTTCCACTTCCATTTGATGCAAACTAATCACTTCATATTATACACGTGATTTGATTAACTAATGGCATGTAGTCAAATCTCATACGGTTTAAACTTAATGAGAGAAAGAGACGTATATATCGTGATAAATATATTACTCACGAATTAGGGATCTGTAGGACTTGACGGAAGAGAATATACATAAATATAACCCGTATGTAGAACGACAAAAGTATATCACTTTGAAATTAATATGGCACAATAAAAGTAGACATGAAGTTTGCTTTAATGTATTTCATGAAAGTCTAGGGTGGGAAATGTTGGTGGATAGATAGTAACCAAGAATTTAAGATGATTGATTATGAGTTCGTTGCGTTCTTGCCGCGAACACCGCCATTTGTTGATTTTGTTATACCATCTGTGGCCCCGAAAACACTTGTGTTTTTTTCATTTGTTTGCGATAAATGGAAATTATAGTTGTCCAACAACCTCTTCCTTGATGGCCACAGTTGCACAAAGACATCCACGATTATACTGTGTCAAACTCAACACACTATACGAAAATAAAAGCTCAAATTTTTATATTTGGTTAATTAAAATATTGTCATTAGTATTTGCGTATATATATATATATATATATATAAGTTTTCTGGTGCAAGATCCTTGAAACCAATAGTTTTAGTGCGAAGAAAATTTTAAATGAGTTTTTTTTTTTTAAAAAAAAATAACACTAAAGAGAGGGCACTTTGTAGAAATAGAATTGATTTATTAGTTTGAATATAAATAGGGCTTAAAAGGGTATTCCGACTAAAATATCATTTTTCACTCATATGACAAAGAAGAAAAAATAAAAACAAAACAAAAGGTTAAATGCATCTTTCTCTGTTATAGACTACAAAGCTCTTTTCAAACGAAAAGGTTCAAAACCCAAAAACTTCAAAGTTGAGAAACAAAGAGTTAGATTAGAGGGAGAAATTTAAACAAATAAAGTTAGAGAGAGAAACAAATAGACTCATACAAGAGTGATGAAGATTTTTCTCGTTGAAACGATTTTAACGGTATATTATGGATCGAAATTCGAAGTCGTTTGCCTCCTCAAAGATCTTTTAAAAGTGTCCAATATCAGTCACGGTATCAGTTACGAAAATAGATCACGGTCAAAGAAAATAAATCACGGTTAAAGAAAATAGATCACGGTAAAAAAAAAAATCACGATCACAGAAAATAGATCATGGTAAAAGAAAACTAGATCGCGGTCATAGAAAATAAATCACGGCCGAAGAAAAATAGATCTGCATGGTCAATGGAAAATAGATCACAGTAAAAAAAAAATTATGAATTTATGTTTTCAACTCCAAAAGTATATTTTCAACTCCAAGTATAGACTTTTAGTGTAAAATAGAATATATTTAAGGTGCAAATCAACAACAAAGAGGTTTAAGAGTAAAAAAAATCTCTAAAACTCGTGAAGAATGAATTCCGCACAATTTAGTAAATATGCAGAGATGAAATGCAAATAAAACTCATGGAAAAAGAGAGAAGATTTCGTACAAAGGAAAGAGAGAGAGAGAGAGAGGAGAAAAGAACAGAAGAGAAAGTCAAATGAAATGAGGTTTAATAAGACAAAATAAGTTTAATAAAGGACAAAGTGGGGTTTCTATCAAAACTAGTATTATTTCTCAAAAGTTTAATAACTTAGTATTAGATTGACAAAATGAGAGAATTATGGTAATATTTCTCACTAATCTCTCTAAAGTACATTGAATTTTATCAAAAGTATTTACGAATGTATATGTTCTCCTTAGTACGCACAAAATTTAACAAAGTCAATACAAGAGTTGTAAGTAATTGATTAAGTAAACGTGAATATCGATTAAATAGAATTATATGAATTCAACCGTTAATCGCCGATCAACTAATTTTATAAAATTAGTATGTGTTGGATTGTGAATTCCGAATTAGTTTTATTACGCTACGCAGACGCAGCACGAGGATCAAGCTCTAATATTGATAGTAAAATGAGAGTACATACTTCACCGTTATAAACAACAGTTTGATATTTAACCTCTTGTATTTTTTTAGGGTTTCTATGAGTATGAAACTGAGTATATACTTCACTATTATAAATAATAGTTTTATAATAAAAATTGAATAGATAGATATATGGATCACATTGATCATCGAAGTCCATAAAATCTTGTGTCAATTTTATTATTCTTCTTATTTTCGTATATGTTAATTGAGTACCGTTGAGTTTGCATAATTCCCAATATGTCTACAAAGAAAAAATTGACTTGTACATGTATAACTTCTTTATATATAAAATAATCGGCAAGGTAGGTTCACAAATAGCTTTCGCATACGATCAAAAAGGTCATGCAGTAGCCATCTAGCGTCCCCATGACACTTCATTGTTCCCAATAAATAATTGAAGGGAAAAAAAAAAAAAAAAAACTTCTTTTGGCTTCTCGATCATTTTCTTTTTACATTTTGACCTATTCAAAAGCAAACGTGCAATTTCGTTTTCGAACTTTAAAACCTATTCAAAAAGAAATCATTTTCTTAATTTTTTACATTTGTATTTTAAAATGAACAAATAATATTAAATTATCTAAAATTTATTGAATTATATTTGAAATTAAAAAAATTAAATTTGACTGTTAAAAAGTATGTTCGAACTTCTCCTAAATTCGTTATCTATGGTAGATCTATGGTGTATTCACTATAAATCTCTCACTTTTTCTTATACTTTTTATTTTTTTAACGGTCAATCTTACTTTTTAACGGTCAAATTTACATCAGGAGAGTTCACTCGGAATTTTTACAAACTTTAATTCCTATTATAATTCAACAAAACTTAGGTGAATTCAGTATTATTTATTCATTTTAAAACCGTAAATCATATTTTAATGCTATATATATATAAAAAATTCCTTCTTAAATTGCAAACTCAACACTGACAAAGCTTTTCAATTCAGGAAAAAAAAAAAAAATACTGACAGAACTTTGTATGAGAAGACTTGAGGAACAATTTAAAAAATTATTAAGAAAATTTTATGTGATCAAAACATATATATGATATAGACAATATCCCCTTCAATTTATGGCATAAAATAGCATATTATATTATTTGCTTTCAAATAACAAATAATAGTATATACATTTATATCTCAAATGTTTCGTAAACTTCTCATTTATATTTATAGTGAGAGTTGTTTTTCGGACCCCTTGTCTTGTATGGTCCTGAATCCTGAAATGACCGATTGCAGACTTCAAAATAAATAAATAAAAATAATTGTAATAATAATAAATAAATGAGAGAATGAGTGAAGAAGTTACATAAGGAAAAAAACTTGTCACCCATGTGAGATTGAATCTTGTCATTGTCTGTTCAATTCAAGAAGAAAGCATATTAAATAACAGTGCAGTCAACAAGGACAAAATTTCTCAGTTGTAATCATCAATTGACAAGAGAAATTAATTTAGAACAAATATATATATATAAGTAAAAGACAAGTTTGAAACCATGACAGAATCGGTCAACAACATTAAGTTTTGAAAATCAAAGAAAAAATTGTAATTTTTTTATTATAATTTTACCTTTTCCATGATAATATAAGCATCTTGTTAGATATTTGTCAGTTATAATCAAACCCTAAGAAAGGTCCACATTATGAATTATTAATTGTCTCTTGTTAATTTTCTTATTCTAAATATTGACGTTCTATGCTAAATTAATATATTTTTTACAATGCATGTTTTTGATAGTATAAAAACAAAATTTATACTATTAAAAATTATGTTTATGTGTGACGTTTGTTGAACAACAAAACGCACAATACATGTTATCAAATTTTATTGTTGATAAATTTTTCACTACGATATGTGCATTGCGCCCGATCTAATAATATTATATCACATGATATAATTAACCAATTACATATAATTTTAATGTCACGTGACATATTTTAGTTACTAGATACATTGTATCCAACTTATTAAAGCATTTATTATCATTTCTAAAGAGTAATGATGTCTACGGATTGCTCCAGATTGAAGGGAGGTAAGGGCAGGTGCGGGGGCATGTGTGGGGGTGGTGGAATCTTATTAGAATTTATCACATTTTCTATTAGATTTATACGTGGGTTCTCGAACATACTGTATATGAATTTTTATAAGAGAATATAGCAAACAAAAGCACTTGTTATAGAATTAATCAGCGCAATCATCCTAGGTTGATTAGGTGATTAAAAGGTTTAAAATATAGAGATTAGAGAGTGGTCCAAATGAATAAAGCAATTAATTAAAGGACCAAATAGAAATACACAATAAACCAATGTCCATGACATCCCGTTAATTAAGGCTAATTGTTTGCATTGCTTGATTATTATAGCGTCGATGTGTGTAATATGCCCAAATAAAAAAAAATAAAAAAATCATATATGACATCTCTGATCTTAGAATACTTTTATTTAACTGCTTAAATGGTTGACTAAATAAAAAGTATAATATCTACTCATAATTCAAGTGATAACTGTACTTTCCTTACATATTTATAAAACAGATTCGAGTCTCACCTTTATTAATAAACTCATAAACCGTGAGAAAATCTCTCATTAATAGTGGGAGTTACTTTTCAAACTGTACTTATAATATTTGATATGGTCATATCCGACAAACCTTTAACCCAATTAATATTAGATTTCAAAATAATAATAATAATAAAATTATAATATTGATCAATCTCTTTTGTCACATTCATTCTAGCATAGTTGCATATTACCCGCTTGAGTGACATCTACCTACCTCCTCTATGTGTTTGTTGTTGGGTATTAAAAATCTCTTATATGCAAGGCAGCACAAAAGAAATAAAAAAAATAAAATAAAATCATGGTTCAATTATATATATATATATTATTGGCAAAAAAAGAAATTATACAAAATAAATTAAAACAAGAGAATTTTAAGGGTCAATTCTATTTTATTGTATTACAGGACGATTAATTCTAAAGTGTTTTTTTTATATATTTTTTTTTCTAGAAAACAAATTTATTATGAAGCACTTATTACAAAAGCACTTCTAATATAAGAAAAAAATGACATACAAAGAATATTATTATTACATCATGCGTATATCACCTTTTGTATAGCATATAAAATAATACATAAAAAAAAGTGTGAAATGGTGACACCTGTTCTAGAAGATATTGCATAGGTTGGATAATGTAGAGGAAAAAAAAAAGCAACAAAAAATATACACCAATTAATAATGGAAAAGTGCACATAGAACATATAATTCTTGTGGAAAATAAATAATAATAATAAATAATAATAAGATTTTTACTTTGATGATTGGAGGTCTCAAAATCCTACAAGTCACTAAGGTTTAAATCTTTGTGTAGATATATAAATATATATTCTCACAATTATCCATAAAAATATAATTGTGTGAGTAAACCTCTCCCATTGTTAAGAGTAGTTGTCAGGATTATTAGTCTCAATAGTGTTCATTTCTCGTTATTAGGAGTAGTTGTCCGAACCGTATTTATATAATTTAATTTCAATTAATTTTGGTAGTACTCGATTATCAGATTTTTTTTTTAAAAAAAATAATAATTATAATATATAAGAATTTAAAGTGTGGGTTATTGAGGTGAGACTTGAGAGGTTGCTTTTTGGGGATAACTTCTTTTTTTTTTTTTATATATTATTTTATTATTATTGATAGATAGATCATAGATAGTTACATATGTGATGTTGAATGAAGAACAGAGCGTGAGATTGTTGACCTTATTATTAGCTGCTTGCATTCATTAATTGTATTGGTCATTTTGCAAAGTCCTTGTCAATTCACAAGAGGGCAGGTTTTTTGTTAGGTGTGTCAAATGGAAAGGAATCTTTGGATGTCAACACCATTATTCTTTTAGTCCTTAATTTTTGGTTCTGAAGAAAAAACTTTTTTAATGCCCATTTCAATAAATCATTATTTTCCGCGGCGTATTTGGAATGACTTTTCAAGTAAAACTAGGATGAATTGTGCGTAACTTGAATTTATTCATAATTATATGTATAATATCAGTTTATTATTTATTATATTTAAATATTTTATAATTAATTATTTAATTAAAATTATCGATTGACTAAAATTTTTATATAAAATATAAAAAATAATAATCACAATCAACCCACATTATCTCTACTATCTTTCTCATTCAACCCACCATTTCTTTCTATTCAAAACCATCCACCCACAATAAAAATAAAAAAAATTTAAAAAAATTCATCATCATCATATATCCATATTCTATAATCAATCCATCGTTCATCCACTCAAAAACTAAAAAATCATGTCACAACAAACAAAAAAAATAATAAAAAATTTCGAGATAGGAACATATCTACTCCACCTACAAATGGAGCTCGCACAATGAAGCGACGCTACATCACGCGGATGGAGAAGACCATCTCTATTGCAGATGAAGAAGCTCCATCTGCGATGGAACTGGTTCTTAATTTTTTAGTTTTTTTTAAAAGGAAGAGATCTAGGAAAAAAAATCTAGATCTCTTCATTTTTAAAATTGTTTTTAATTTTTTTTAAATTAATTAAAAAATGATGTAGCGTGTCTTTATTAGTTAGGTGGATATTTTTTTTTATGTTTTTCTTAAAAAAATATTCACACGTAAAAGACCAATTTATCCCTAACTGTTAAGTCCACGGTTAAGTTAACGGTGTGATCAATGTGGTCAAGGATATTTGAATATAATAAACAATTATAGATAAGTTCAGGGTACCTTTGTAGAACTATTAGAAGTAAATAATCTTTTACCAGTCAAGTTTTTAATAAAAAGTTGTATGATATTCAATTAAAAAGATACTTGTAGATTAGTAGATTGTTTGACAATATGTCTAAAAAAGAGTTTTAACAGTGATGAATTAAATAAAAATTCAATTAAAGTTTATAAATAGAATAGGATATACACGTACATTAGTAATAAAGTAGTTAAACTACTTCCCTTTCACTTTTCTAATAGAGATTCGAGTCTTACATTTACCCATTAAATTACAAAGTGTGGTCATCTGTAGTGGGAATTGATATTCTGAACCAAACTTATAGTGTTTAATCTTGTCAGATCCCTATAGATCCTCTGACTCGGTTGATGTCAGATGTAATTAAATATTAAAAATATTATGTGGGCATTAAGTTAATTTGATTCTTTAAAAAAAAAGTTATATGGAAAAGAAATCAGGAAATGAAACTTAATTGCTTGTGTGGAATCGGAGAACTAAGGTCAAGTTTGGTGTTGCTATAAATTTTAAAATAATCATTATTAACTATGCTGAAAGAATAATCAGCTGTCAAGATTAATCATTTAAAAAATAATCATTATTAGCATATCTACTTGTAGTAAAGTGGTTAGTATACCTCCTTCCCACCTCAGTAGTGAGGGGTTCAATTCCCACCATATACATACTAGCATGTGTGAGTAGTTTTCTCCCCTTATTGTGGGAGTATGTGTCTCTCCTTATTGTGTGAGTAGATGTCTCTAGTTATGGGAGTAGATATCCGGACCGCGCATTTAATAATTAATTTCGGCTGGTCCTAGCAGTTATTAATGTTGTATTTGAACCCTTTAAAAAAAAAGATAACCATGTAAACATTTGGTTAATTGCATTTTTTTTTAAAGGGATACAAGTACAACATTAATAATTGCTTGAGACCTGCCGAGGTTAATCACTAAACGTACGGCCTGGATATCTACTCCCATAACGGGAGACATCTACTCTCACAATAAGGGAGATATCTACTCCCACAATAAAGAAGACATCTACTCCCACAATAAGGGGAGAAAACTACCCACACATACTGGTATGTGCATGGTGGGAATTGAACCCTTTACCACTGAAGTAGGAGGAATGTGCACTAACTACTTTACTACAAGTGGATGTGCGATAAATTGCATTTTAAAATTGTTGTGAGACTCAATGTGCATATGTTTGATAATTTTATTCCAAAAGTGTTGTAACAATGTATAACAACTTAAATACACATAATATTATAATGAATTTTACAGTTTTTTTTATTTATTCTAAATTTTAAACTGAATTAATATTTAATCATAATATTGTATTTCAAATAACTATAATTACGTTCATTACAATTAATTATTGTTATATATATTTTTAGAAGAATTAGAGAAGGCTGTCTTTCTCGTGGAGGTCACTATCCCTTCTAGTTTGAGGAGTTGGCCTTTTATGTGCCGTAAATTTTAACTTTTTTTTTTTAAAAAAATTATATTTAATTTTGGTAACAAGGTGTTTTAGTTTATTTAAGTATTGATTTATTATAAGGATAAAAATATTAACATGTTAAATTAATAAAGATAGTATAGTGTAGTGACTAAAAATAGTCTGAGCCCAAAAAGACTCAAGTCTACATAGAAGCCCAATCCATCACCATGGAACAAGGTCGTTCGACCACCTCACTTACTGCCAAGTAGATGAATCATCTCCCAATAATCAATACCATGGCTCGACGTTGCATGTGGCTTGACCATGTCACTCGACCAAAGGGACATGGCTCGACCATCACTCGACCAAAGTGTCATGGCTCAACCATGTCACTCGACCAAAAGATGATGGCTTGACCATGTCACTCGATTATAGAGTCATGGCTCAACCATGTCACTCGGCCAAAGGGTCATGGCTTGACCATCACTCGACCAAAGTGTCATGGCTCTACCATGTCGCTAAACCATGATGCCTTAGCACAAAAGGTGTTGTCTAAACCCAATGGTTCAACTACAACATGGCTCAACCATGTCGTTCGACTGCCTTATCTGATACCAAAGATATCATCCATTCTTGAAGCTAATGTTCAACACGATAGTTCGACCGTACATGGCTCGACCATGTTGCTCGACCAAGTACCTTGGTCTCAGCATGACTGACCTTGAGGCTTAACCCAGCCATCGAGATACCAACGTCGTTCGACCATAAGGGTAGATGATGGGTCGCTCGACCATCTTATAAGGGTTCAAACTCATAGAGGGTCGTCGTTCAACCACTTTCACCCTTTACATCGTAGGCCATCTCCTGGTCATGACTACCAAGTCAAACCTTATCAGACTTTAAATTCAAAGTCCGATAGACTCGGTCAAAGAAGCAATCCTCATCCTCCTTGATCCCCACCGAGAAATCAGGGATGATGATCCACCCACCAACAGATCACCCCCTATAAAACCCTGAGTGAGGGTTCACGAAATTCTGGATTCTTAAATCACTCTCTAAGCATTAAGAGCTCTCACTCAACCTATGCCGCTCCGGCAATATAATCTCTGCGGACCTCCATCGAGGAACGATTTTCGACCACCAGCCACCACCCTTCACAACCAACTCTGCCATCTCCAGTTCGACCTTCAGCCGCCGACCACTCACGATCAGGAAGTTATTTCTCCCTCAGTTCTTCATTTATCTTCTATTTACGATAATCGGACTAACTTAATCGTCGGAGTGCATTTGGCTGGCAACGCCACGGTGTCCAATTGCTCCAGTCGACTCGTTGACTCTTATTTTGCAGATTGTAGTGCCCCGATCCCCATCCTACCATTTTCATGGTCTACATATAAACAATTTAAAATTTAGTTATAAATTATTTAATAATTAATTTGGAAAAAGAATCCATACCTACCTACTCAAAATCTGTTGTATAGAAACTAAAATGATACAGCCTTTTAACGTCAAATTAAAAAAAAAAGAAAAAAAAAAAAGAGGTCCCTCAGTTCTCAATGCAACAAAAATTTAATTTTTGATTTATATATGTTATCCATATAACTTGATTCCCAATAATAAAAATACTATAATCAGAGATTAAGTTCTATTTTTTACCTAAAAATTCCGATTAAACGTGCCATTAAATCTCAAATAATTCAAGTAGTAAATTATTACCCGTTAAAGTAAATGTATAATCAATTGTTTAAGGAAAGTCTTGTGTTTAAAAGTAAACTATTGTTTATACTTTGTTTCATATTGCCATCAATAACCATAATATATAGGCTTTATTTTTTTTTTTTTAATAAAAAACGTATATCCAATCAAAAGTTAAGCACATTCACTCACAATTTAAGTGGTTAATGTAACTTCCTTTCACTATATACATTTACCAATATGTGTGTAGTTTTTCTTCCCTCAACAGTTATTAATATTGTAATTGTACTTTTAAAAAAAAAAAATCAAAAGCTTATAACAATATCCGTGGCCACCCATTTTCTGAATGATTTCAGAGATAATAAAGCCAAAATCTAATAATGGAGAGTCCTTATTTTTAATTAGCTTAACAACAGATTCTTATCTCTAATATGTAATAAGAAATCAATATCCAATGAAACCACATTGTTGTTTGCCATTTTGGGTGGCGGTTGTTGAACAGTTAGGTTAAGACATGTTGTTCTAAGGTATAATGTCAAAATTACTTATTCAAGTCTAATAATAATGACAACTTTATGTCAAACTAAGCAACATGTAGGTAAACACTGAGATCAACATATTCCTGTTTGATTGAGACTCTAAGTCATCCATACATTCAAAACCTGTTCAAACCAGCTTCATGGGAGGTCTCTTATTATTGTTAATTAATATTCTTTTTACATATATGAGTTTATTCAACTAGTACTCTCCTATGGTTCGATTAAGAGGTTTCGGTTTCGAAATTTCACTCACATCAAGGTTAAAAACGAGATTTAGTTGTCGTTTATACCTGGTTTTAAAAATAAAAAAACAGATTTAAAGTAATAAAGTTAAAAATAACAGTTTATTATTTTTAGAATTTAAAAACTACTGTTAACGAATACTACCAAACACAAGATTAACTACTAAATGCACGGTCCGGATATCTACTCCTACAATAAGGGGAAAAAACTACATGATGGGAATTGAACCCCTCACCACTGAGGTGGGAGTAGAGGTGCACTAACTACTTTACTATAAGTGAATGTGCACGTACGTTTAATTTTTATTTAGAGAGGAGTTGAGGTGAAATAAGAAAACTGTATGTCCACTAAAATCAAAATTACAAGTTTACTTAAAAGAAAATTGTTAATAATCAAACAGTAAAAGGACATGGACATACATTAATTACTTAAAACTAATATATTATGTTCAATCATATGAAAACAACCCAAAAGAAAATTTTGTATCTCATAAATACATATAAATCAAAGTTTAGAAACCAACCCTTGTCAAAGAAAAATAAAAAATAAACAATATCATATCAATTGATCAATCCTTGTCACTGAAATCTTTTCACCTTACACTATAATTTTCTTTTCTTCTTTTGCTATATTTATTTAATTTGAATTGACTTGAAAGTGAAAGATGGTCATAGTTCACCATCTACTCCACATGGAATGCTCTCAATGGCTTTATAGTTTATTTATTTATTTATTTTTTTAAAAAAATTGGTATTTTATATTATAATTTTCAATTATAGTCATAAATTTAGTGTACGTTTATAAGGATTTATCTACTGTCCAAAAGAGCTTATTTAATTTTAAAAACTCTTTTTAATTTGTTTTTTTATATTATTTAGTTGCCGTCTCAAGTAGATCTTTTGGACAATTAAATAAGTTGTTTTAAGTCGAAGAAACTTAAATTTTAAACTTTTTTAAATAAATCTTTTTAAGTTTTTAAAAATATAAAAATATCTAATATAATACTATTATATTTTATTAGTTTTATAATATCTTTTTAATTTAGAATTATACACTTTTATTAATTTTATCATCCTAAATTTTTTTTTAATTAATAATTAAATAACCAACTACTTTTTTTTTTTTTTTAAGTTTTACTTTCAAAAACTCTTCTTCTAAAACCAAACGGACCCTTAATATCTATAACTTTTTCTGGTCTCTTTCTACGCCTAGACAATAGTGTAATTTCAAGCTAGCTTAATTGAGCTTTTAATGTGAAAGGATTGTTAACAACACTACTTTGATTATTTCATCAGTCAAATGCAATTTTTATTTTTTCCTTTTTGACCCAGTCTAACTACTAAGCTATAATTGTACTTTACTATTAATTAAACAGTAAATAACATGTAATTCCCCTAAAGTTTATTTAATTACAACCGGAATCAACTTTTAAGTTTATTAACAAAAATCTCTCCTCCCATTAGTCAACTTTTAAATTTATTAACAAATACCTTACTCTCCCGTTAATTAACTTATTGGATTTTTTTGACAAAGAATTTCCCTAATCAACTGTTATATTTAACTAATTTTTCTAAAGGAGAGGAATTTATCAATAAACGATAAAGTTGACTCCGTTTGTAATTGATAAAACCTTACAGGAAGGTCGATGTAATTAACTCTTAATTAAATCTTAATTTTTTTTTAATTTGACAGTTTCAAAATGACCCTCCATTTCACTTAATAGTCAGTAAAAAAAGTTGATAGAATACCAAATTATGTTATTAAATTTGATGGAATCACCAACTGTCACTATTAACCCATATGAGGGATTGACTTGGCTGTTGCTTCCATACATGCTTTTCTTCATTTTTTTTTGTTTTTATATTTTAATTTTATTCCTTTTTTCAAAACACTTTAGTAAACGCCACTGTTTAGAGACTAGAGAGCATAATCCAATTAAGTTCACTTAATTTTACTTGAAATTCAAAAGGATATGTAATGATTCTTCTCTTTTCTGTTTGAATTATGCTTGATAGAGACTCAAGACTGACTAGGTATGCACTAGCTTTTGTAGAGTTTTTTGTCAATCCATGGTGGGGGTTCATGTAAATTAATTTTTAGGACAAAAGTTTTTTTGACCTTGTCTATATATTTTGAGTTGAATGTAAAAGGACGATGATTTCAATGTCAATATACTTTGAATGGTTGGAAATTCACTTCATCGGTAAGATTCACGAATATTTGTTTGAAGAAATCTTCGAGAGATGGTAATTAAAAGATAAAAAAGACTCGACAAATAACTTTTGAGAGAGGAGACAAGAATAAATTAACTTTTGCATTCAAAATCAAAAGTTATGTACATTGAAAAGGGCTTCCTGGGGATCCCACAAGCACTACTCAGGTAAGCTTTTTGAATGTGAACTTTCATGGAGCATGTAAATATATATATAAACATCATTGTCTTTTATAGACTGCTTTTCGTATCTGAAATCAAAGTTCACTTGATGTTTGAGTGGACTACAAAAAGTATCTGCTTTTTTTTATAGTAGATCATTACTGATCAAACGATATAACTTGGATGATTATTGTGTGAAAATTATGCAAATAACATATTTTCCTGATTTAAACATTTTTCTGCAGTAAAATTAGTGGTGTTTACTTCACAATCAGAATATATTAAGCAGTTATATCTGATAGCCGGGAACTGGAAAAGAAAAAAAATTTATATTGTATGTATTTCCGACCATAATTTTATCGCGTAACGAAATTTACCGCATGATAATATAATGGTGGGAGATACATCGCACGCATGCAAGTTTCTCTCACTAGAAGAAGTCCATTGCTTCAACTTATAATTGAATAATCAATTATTTTATTTTATTAATCTCAATAAGAATTATAATCAAATTATAATTTGACTCTTGTTTTATATTTTTTAGAGCTAATTGCACTCACACCCCCTAAGGTTTGGCCAACTACAGGTAAAATCAACTTTATCGTTTATTAACAATGACACCCCCTTGACTTTAGTCAAAGTGAACAGTGTCAGGGGTATTTTCGTCTTTTTCAATTTTTAATTTTATTTTATTAAATAATAAATCAAAAAATTAAAATAAAATAATAAAATTATTTAAAAATTAATAAAAAATTAATTAATTTAAATCCATTTTCCAGATCGAATCTCAACCGTCCATCAAGATTAATGAAGGGTTGAGATTCAATCTGAAAATGGATCCAAAAAAAAAAAAAAATTTTGGATCTTCGAAGAACCCAATCTGGGTTCTTCGAAGAACCCATCGAAGAACCCAGAGAGGGTTCTTCGATCTCTGGGTTCGATCGAAGAACCCAGATGGGTTCGATCGAAGAACCCAGAAGAACCCAGTTTCTGGGTTCTTCGATCGAACCCATCTGGGTTCGATCGAAGAACCCAGATGGGTTCGATCGAAGAACCCAGAAGGGTTCTTCGATCTGAACCCAGAGATCGAAGAACCCTCTCTGGGTTCTTCGATGGGTTCTTCGAAGAACCCAGATTGGGTTCTTCGAAGATCCAAAAAATTTTTTTTTTTTTTTTTTTTTTTTTGGATCCATTTTCAGATTGAATCTCAACCCTTCATTAATCTTGATGGACGGTTGAGGTTCGATCTGGAAAATGGATTTAAATTAATTAATTTTTTATTTTTTATTAATTTTTAAATAATTTTATTATTTTATTTTAATTTTTTGATTTATTATTTAATAAAATAAAATTAAAAATTGAAAAAGACGAAAATGCCCCTGACACTGTTCACTTTGACTAAAGTCAAGGGGGTGTCATTGTTAATAAATGATAAAGTTGATTTTACCTGTAGTTGGCCAAACCTCAGGGGCTGTGAGTGCAATTAGCTCTATTTTTTAATATTGGTATAGTATCCCTTTGAGAAACAGAAGGAGTTGATTAGTTTATTAGACTCAAGGCCCTCCATATAAATACTTCATACGAATGACTATAAAATAGTCTTAAATCATTATTGATTCAAACAAGTTTTATATATTTGACAACATTAAAGTCACACTAACACGGTAACACCTTTGAGGTTGTAAATTCAAATCGTATCCCCCTTCTCGAATTCCAAATTAATTGTAATTATTAAAAAAAAAACCCTGTAATATCAATAATTGTTACGATTAACTAAAGCGTTTACCTTATTATTTTGACAGCATAATATCTATAATAATGATTACAAAATCTGAATAATTTAAAAGCAGAGTTCTTGATATAGTATAGTGATCAACATATTCTTTGGTCACCATATCACAGGAGCAAATAAGAGTGTCATACTAAAATCAGAAGATACAACTGCTCATATTTACAAAACCTTTGAAGGACTGATCATATGCACTTTACAGAAACTTACTCTGCATTGCATAAAAAAGGAGGAGGAAACAAATGAGCCATAGAACCAGCACTAAGTATATAGAAGTAAACAGCCTAATCTTTTATTATTGTTCTCTGTGTTAAAGAATAAATCCAATACATCCTCCTGCGCTAGCAAGCAAAATATTTGTACAACAAATCATCAGTACCTTGATCAATAGATTCATCCGTTCGTCCACCTACCTGAGACATTCCAAAAATGTCCATGTTTAGATTCAAGTGTCGTTCAACCCACTGATGAATGGATGCATGGGCAAGAACAACAACAAATCTGGAATTGAAGTTCGTAGCAACATTATCATCTTAATGCAACCTGGACAGAGACTTGCCTAGCCCTTTCTTCAATTTACAATTTGATGATGTGTATGAATTTACTTTTTATATCAGTTATTACTCTCCATAAGATCAGCGAGAGTAATCTTTCCACAATGGCCAGAGTCTAGCCTCTCAAAGTTCTGACATATTTGCAAAATATCCTTCTCTGATACCTTTCCCATCTCCTTGAGCTTGTATATGACATATTCTGATTTACTGCATAACAAAACCAGCACAAATATTCAACTAAGGTCATATACTCAACCTAACCACTTAACGTTGGCTTCATTAATTCATTAAAGAATACAATTTGAGAGTAAAGAATTCCAACAAACCAAACAGAACGAACATTGAAATTTCGAAATCCTTATGAAGAATGAGAGCCAAATCATAAAATTCAACTGCCTAAGCCAAATCCAAGACAGTAAAGCAATTACAAGCCAACCAAAAAGATAGACATAGTTACTATGAGATATTACATCACCTTCTGTGACTGTGGATATAATACCTCCGAACACTACTTCAAACTACTAGCATGGTAAAAAACATTAAATACTAATCTTTATAACACCTTAAGGGTCTAAACAGCTTTAGATATATGTGACTCTATCACTAGAATTCACGGTAAAAAATTAACACCCGGAAAGGTTTGTGAATGAACTCAAATCACCTAGCTCATAAGTCTCATAACCTAGATCATAAAAGCAATATAATCAACAGCCAAACTAGCGTAGCATTCATACAGTGAACAAAGATCCCCTTGATTTGTGGCTGAGATGATTGTCTAAAATTCATAATTCTGTACATTAAGTGTAAATACTCGTAGCATGAGCAAAACACCATTAAATTTACAATGCACTCCAAAATTTATTAAAATTAAGCAATCAAGTCAATGTGTCATCTTTATTCCTCTGCAAGGACTATTAGAAATGCAGTTAGTTGGTATTCATTCCAATGACAGTTACAATGTTATATTGTCTGCAAAAATTTCTTTCCCTGGGAAATAATCACCAGCTGGTCCAAGAAAATATTTTCTTAAATTATGATTAGGAGAAGAAAAATAATCATGTAGCATTCTATTCTCAAAAGATGGCACAAGGAAAATCTTATATAATGTAAAACCAATTACAGGGAAAGGGGAAATCTACTTTTGCATACATAAAGACAGACAACTTTGAAAAATAATACTGCTGTATCATTCAATACAACATTAGTAATATTACCGCAGGGTATCCAATAAGATACTTGAAACAAATGAGAAAGCTGCAATAAGATACTGAGAAAGTAACATTTTTCTTAATCTAAATCAAGTGAAAAACCAAGTCTTCATTGGATGTACGACAATTCAGTTTGTCCTAAAAAGCATTCTGATTGCAAAAGATCGTCAAACTTGGAAGACAAATATTTTCAACATGTTTAGTCTTCAACAATAAAGGTACAATGCAGGTAGTTTCGTGTATTCTGTACTTAGCACATGACAGGGTCATTTTGTTATAAAAGTGAAATACTAAACAATGGAAAAAGAGAAAAGAGAAAACTATAGGACCCTCTCCAAAATGGGTTACGAGAGGAGTTAACAATCATTCGGCTAATTGAAAGGTAAGAGTATTCTCTAGTCCAATAAATAGATTCTTTCTTGGAAAATGGTGTAGTGTTGAATAAACCTTTAACCTTTAGAGGAGATTGAGTAAAATGCTTGCAGGGTAGTAAGGTTGAGAAATAAAAGTGGTTTATAATATAGGGACTGCAAAGGATTGCCAAAGTTACACGAAAGTTCCAAAATGAAGTTGCTTTATAATGACAAAAAATTAGATAAACGAGCATCGTTCTAAACTGACAATATGTCACAGTTGCCACTCAAATCTAAACTCCAAATTTTTTCCTCACCACCCATGTTAAAAAAATATAAAGAATATATATTACATGTGCGTTGTTCATAGTAGGAGGAAAGCATGCACTCAATACCATGTCTTCAAACCTCCGTATGCTAGGAAATAGTGTTATGACTCATGGCTGTAATATATAACACTCCAACTTCTACACGTAAGAGTAAATGAATCTGTAGTCTTTCTTTTCCCTAAACTTTTTTACTTTAAATCTTATTTTTCCTAAAAAGCAAGGATATTTACATTAATAAGCAAATGGTAGTGACCAGTACAAATGATGCATAATTAAAAAAGAAGTTTAATACAAGCAACAAATAAAAAGAATCCTATTCAAAACATTCGACAACTCACAGTTGGAGGAGGGTGGATGTCAAAATAAGCAATATCAGTATCTGAGATGCAGAGTTTGAGTTCTTAAACACACTATCAAATCCTTTCATGTATGAACATATTCAAATGCAATGCTGTAGAAGAGAGGAACTCCACAAATCATGAAAAACGCCAAGAAAGAAAACATAGACTGTTAAATAAGTTTCCATGCAATCCCGCTACATCAACCTTTAGGGATGTTAATTCTCGTCCAAAAGTTGCAATAATGCATTAATTCGCACGGAGGCTTTAGATCATGTTAGATCATGAAATTCTTTTTTCCTTTCAACAAGCATTGTACACCTAAAACTTATTGGAGAAATTGACTTTCAACATCAATTCTGTCAAGCACTTCACCTCATTCAATATGAAAATAATGTACAAACAGACGTGAGTACCCATTTTCAAATGGACATTACTACAATCAATGAGCAAGCAAAAATCACTTTGACCTTCATTACTACACCGGACACTTCAAATCATCTTAACAATAAGAAAAAAAAAATTATTGACAAAGTTGGACTTAAGACCTCATGATTCATGGAAAAATTTCCCTTCATTGGATGAATGTACATCCATCTAATATAATCATGCCATGTGTGTTTTTATATACATGGAATGATTCTATTGAATGGAAGCACATACATGAAGTGCACCAAAGATGCTCTCCATCATTTGGAAGCGTAACTAGTAAACTTCAAATAATTGCTGCAATATTGAAGCTACAAGGTGGCAGAAAGATCTTATAATATCAATACAACAGATCAACAGAGCCAAGCAAAGATGTCATGTCATCAAGTAATTAAACTAATTTTAAGTATTCAAAAAGCCCTTCAGCGTGCCACTATCCATTAAGAATTTTAAGGCTCACATAAAGTAGAAGTCAGCACATACTACCATTGTTTATTGCATCTTAACATATATTATGATGCACACTACCATGAGACATACAACTGCTCAGTAAATTTAAGACGTGTAGTTTAACTTCTCAGGATTAATCTTAAAAAGCTTAAAAGAAAACAATCATAAACAATTTACAAAGATGAAAGCTTACACTTAAAACGAAAAAAATCAAAATTATTGCATACCTTATAAAACCATTGTTGTCAATATCAGCAGCGAGAAACTCAGCAACAGTCATTTCCTGACCAAGCACCCATTTTGCTATCCTCCTATGCCGCTTATCTACTCTTGCCTCAGCCAAATACAGAAATGCTCGAGCAACTGCAAGTGTTGACACAAGCAACCAAATGGAAGCAAAAATTCGACCTGGCATAGACTTAAAAGCCCTGTCACCATAGCCAACGGTAGTAACTGACATAACTGAAAGATATAAGGAATCCAACCACCCAAGATGCTCAACAAAATGCATAACACCAACCCCAATTCCAATGCAAAGAACCACAACACCTAATGCCAAGGCCACCTTCATTCTTATCCTCATCCTCCCCTTTTTCACATCAATTATATACCATCCCGGAGACTCCTTCTCACCACCAGCACCACCCTTAATTGTTCTCAACAAGTAATTCTCTTGCATATCAAGCACATAACTAACCATCCCACTAAGCAATATATCAATAAAACCAAACCCAACCAGCACAAACATTATAGAAAACAACTTAGTTGACACAGTGTTAGGGGTAATGTCACCATACCCAATTGTACACATTGTCACAATACAAAAATACAAAGCATCAACAACAGGATGAGTCTCTGTGGCCAAAAAATTATCACGATTAAGCCAATAAATAACCACACCCAAAGACAAATATATCACCAAAAGCACAAATCCTTGCCCAACTATAGTAGATTGACGACTGAATTGTGGCTTGGGCATCTTATGATGCTTCAAATCATTGATGACAGCCATAGCAGGTGCAGTTTTAGACCTGTGAAGATTGGTCTTGGTCCATGTATAGTTGGGGTCAATCAACCAAGACTCTGAAGATTGTTGTTGTTGTTCTAGCTGGTGCTGTGACAAGGACACTGAATCCTGAATTGTGGGAAGTTGGTGCTGTGATTCTCGAGAAAATAAATTAGAGTTGGAAGAAGATGCTATTGGAGAGGAAAGAGAGAGAGTCAAGGCATCAACAAGCTGACTAGACTCATTAGGAGAAGAAGAAAAAGGGCCAAAAATGAGTCTATCTTTGATTTCAGATGGTGTCAAAGGAATGGGAACAGATACTTCACCATCCTCCGGAAGAGTAAACAGAGGTGGTGGAGGCTTTCTGGGACTCAGATAAGCTAAAAGAGGCTCGTTTTCCATCTGGGCCCGCCGTGGAAACCGCTCTCCGTCAATTTTTGTCTTGGACAAACGAATCCTAGAAAAAACAAACTCACAAAAGGGTGGTGGGGTGTTTCCGAGAAGGAAAATGAAAAAACAAAAAGTCTATTCTGTTCAGTTTCAGTTTCACAGATCAAAAGAAAAAAATAATGGTTACAATCATTAAAAGCGTGACTGAGGAGGGTAATTATACAGATTCAGAAACAGAGAGAGAGAGAGAGAGAGAGGTTTGATTCGGTCTTTCTTGTGCAGCCTTGTAAAGCGCAATAGTTGATACAAAAAAAATCACACACTCATGGGAAGTTGAATTAAGTTGCTATCTTTTCGATTCGTGTTTAGGAGAAGAACTACAAAGCACTAGTTAGCGCGTGACGTGGTGTGAAGTCAATTTATCCTTGGAATTTGTATTTAAGACACCGTCATATACTCATATCATATTGCATGTGTAACCTTACTATTTTAGTATTTTACTAGTATTCTATTGTAATAGGTAGCTGCAACATAAATCGTATTACTTTTTTATTTATTTATATTTCATGGAAATTCACTGCCTACGTAATGCCAATACAAAATAGGAGGCTTACTCATCAAAAATGAAAATTAAAAAAATTTAAAAAAATTTATCGAAAAGAAAATCAAGAAATGAAACTTGATTTTCTAAATGGTGGGAAATTAAATTCCTTTTTTAAGGACTTAATTCCTGATTATACGTGGCATCTATATAATTTGATTTTTAATTATTTTCAATAAAAAAGTAGAATTAAAAATTAAGAATTAAATTCATTTTTATTAGTAGAATTCTTAATTAGTGAACGCACACATTTTTAATTATAATTTAGTGAAAATTCACTACTTAGAATCTTACAAAATCAAATTTTAAAATAGTAATTGCACTGTAATCATACAGTTTTTATATGGTAGTATAACTCATAAAGTATAATTATATTTAAAAACAATTATAACCACAATTAACCTTAAATTTTAGTAAATTCAATAGCCCTATTGAATTAATAATATTCATTATATTAAAATTAGAGAAAAAAAATCGGTAGAATCTTCAAAAAAAAAGTCACATACAATCATATGATCATGTACATTCGCATAATTGAGTTGTTCCCATGTAATTGCAATTTGAAATTTTACCTTCCATATCAAAATCATCTCTGATGTTCTAAAATGCCCTAGAAAATGGTCACATTAATAACGAGAGAACAAAAACGTTCAAAGTTTATAAATGTGGGGAATAAAGTATTGAAGAATTATATTATTTTTAGATTTTTTTTTCATATATAAAAATATATATACGCAAAATGGAATAAATTAAAATTACGAGCCACATTACTAATCTGAAATAAAAATTAAAAGAAATTAAATTCCATTAAAAATAAAATTAACAAAGTAATTTAATTCATAAATTAGAGGAGAATAAGCATTTAATTACTGATTTATATATAGAACCCACCACGTAATTTGATTTCATTTTTAATACACACTATAATTCTAAATCGGAAATTGAGTTACATCGCTGTATATAGAATACACTTAATGCAATTAATATCAATAAATAAATTATTGTGTCCTGAGCTGTCGCCTGTCGTTATCACCATTGACAGGGCCGCCACCAAGTTCCGGTGTATTATGAGGTTAGGTGTTGCAATCAATTGAGCTTTTACAATATAATTAGTATTATATATTATTAATGTTGGTGCCCCAGACCTAACAATCCAACTCTAATGATTGCATTTTTCAATATGCTATTTAAAAACACCTTCGTCAAACTATCTTAGGTCTGACATAACAATTTTATTTTATTTGTTGGTTTTGTTTTTGCTTGCAATTCCAATAACAACAATTTCATGGTGTTGACAATTGAAAAAAAAATAATAAAAGTTTGATAGTTATAAATTGATGATCAAAGCTGACTGGCAAGGGGAAACCTAGTACAGGAATGTCGCAAACAATCATGACTGGAGTGTCCATAATACAAACATAAAGGCATTGTATGCCAAAATATAAAAGCCAAATTACACCAAACTTAATCATCATCTTCCAAAACACTCCGGCGCCTCTGGATCTGATAATGTATCGGAGAAAACCAACAACGAAGGAAAGGAAAGATCAAAACCCTGAAATTGATATGCAAGCATACAGAAGACAACAATAAAAATTGTCAGATGACTTACTGTGACTTTGGTCTGTTTGGTAGTTTGTGTATTAATCTGTTCCAGTAACGTTATGAGCCTCTCTTCAGTAACCTACAATACAACAGCCCAGAATGATAATACTCTCATTCACGTTTAGCAGGATTTTGAGTAAATGATATGTGCCCAACACATAAAGAGTATATGTTCAACAAAGAGAACTCAGACACACAATAACTTCCGACCATACCTTCTCAGCTACCTGACCCATTTGAGCAGCTCGCAGTATAATATCCTCAACTCCTCTAGACTTCTCAGGTTTCACCAAAGCAATGCGAGCAACTGCTTAAACAATGAGTTAGCATACAAAAGATGCAACACCGGTAATTAACAAGACAAAAAGACGGATGCGTATGATTGAAATATAGATAACATAAAGAATATTCATTTTAATAGCTTCACACCCACTCTTGCCCTGACATGCAAGGAACTTTCTGCAATGGTCATTAAGCAGGCTTATCTTGTATGTACGCTTGCAAAAACTTGTATCCAGGCTCCAAACAAAATCTTGTCATGATGTTTGGCCAAGTATATATGATGTGAACTACATTCCAATAAACAATACCGGACTATATGATGCAATGTAATTAAATCATAAACAAAATGAAGTAAAATCAGATGAGAATAAAATTTAGGATTTAAATATTTTGTGACAATTATTATGTTTGGTTATTTAACTGTTTTTTGGACGATTACAATACCTTCATCAGTGTGTCATTTATTAGGAGTAGGGTCAACAGGCCTTACATATTACAAAAATTATTACGCTTGGATATCTAGGATGTTTTGAATGGTTAATGAAGTATTGCTTTTAAATACAATGCCTTATATACATATTATATAAATGCTCTCTCTCCCCTCTTTTTTTCTACATTCACTCCTGTCTCTCCTCAATAAAAATTTGTAAATCATCTTTCTCTCTTTTCTCTCCCATCTGTTCACTCTTCAACATATATGCACTAAATCATCTTTCTCTCTTTTCTCTCCCATCTGTTCACTCTTCAACATATATGCACTATCTCATCCCTAACTTTTATCTGTCAAGTAAATCAGTCAAAGAAAAAATAACTGAAATTTTGTTCAATATCAGTATTGTAATTACTTGTGACTATACAATTTCCAGTGCTCATAACATTAACCTTAAATTGACAGCTTGACCAACTAAATTTAACCAAAAAGAATTAGATTAAAATTTCAACTGAATACATCGAGTTTAACCAATAGTGATCATGAAGTGACAAACACGCTCCATTGATTGATTATTATTACAGAGTCAAAATCAAGAAAAAATTGAAGACAAGACTAAAGCATTGAGAAAAATATATATTAAGATTATATCTACGAACACAAATTGAAATTGAACACAAATTTAAAAGAGGGGGGAGGGAGAGGAGAGGAAATCAAGGCTAGGAGCCAAAGAACAAGAATTATAAAAAAAAAAGTAAAAAGGGAATTAGAGTTTTCAATTCATTCTACATTCATCAACTTAGTCTTCTATGTACATTTAAGGGCCTCCATATAGTCGCCAAATCAAAAGGTACCAAAAAACCATTGTTTCTAAGTGATCAAGCAACAAATCCTAATTCCTACATGACCAAACTAATGATACAAAATAAAAATAAACAATACTTACTAAACAGCCAAAACAAGAATAACCCAAAAATACAATAAATACCCAAACATTTGATTAACCACAAATATTCAAAGCCTGAAATTTATTATAATCTATTTTGCATCACATAGAGTTTTGCATCCACTACAACAGTTGCAAGTTACTTTAAATATAACATATTCTATGTTAAATTGTAAGTTCCTACAGAAAAAAGCAGTCAATAAGTGGATGCTTAAGGAAATATATACACATTATAAAAAGACAAACTCAATCAGATATTAACTTACGTCTTTCTCGTGCCTCGGAAGACAAAATCTGACTAAGCATCATTTGTCTTCGTTCATCTGCCTCCCTAAATTTAATCTCTCAAAACTCAGGATCAATAATTTAAAAAGTCACAATTAACAACTAATAGAAAATTACAATACGTGTGCCATATAAATTCAAAAACACACCTCTTAGCATCTTCCTGAGCATTGTGCTGCTCAGGGTTTTGTTGGCTTCCCTATATACCAATAAGATATGATAAGTACCATCTACTTATAATGAAAAACAAGACACTATTAATTCTTTAGTGAAATGTCAAAGAAATAGAGGTGAATGATTACCACGCCATGTTGAGCCATAAGTTCTTGCATTCTTCTTTGTCTGATTGCTTCAAGTTCAGGATCAGCCTAATGAAACAAATAGAGGAAAACTCAAGAAAAAACAAGTATAGCCAGATAAAAGAACAAATAAAGGAAATTATTAAAATTCTTTCTTTCATAGCTAACGCATAGAGGACTTATTACAGGATTTAAAAAGAAATGAGAAAGAGAGGACAACTCTAGATACCGGATCGTTATGAGATGGTTCTAGATCAAGAAATTCTACTGAAAATATAAATATACAATTGAAAAAACTCCCAAAATAAAAAAATAACAGTGGTGATAATATGTCAAAATAAAACTTAAAGGTCCAAATATAGATAGCCCACAACAGTCTCTCAGGAAAAATAAACATGAGAATCCAGCTAGCTGTTTTTCTCAAAAAGCATATTTGAAGTAGCTCTTCTAATAGTGGATCTTAAAAACATGAGTTTCAATAATTAACTCTTGTACAGCATCATTTGGAATGTATTAGGTTACGTCATCAAAAGTTGATAACCAGGGACTTGCTTAATTATTACCAAAAGCTTCAAAAAGTACAAGTAATGTGAACTACAGGAATGTACAACAACTATTATCTAATAAAAAGTTTGCAGTTAGGTCTCTTGCAAAGAAGTTAAGACAACTTAGAAAGCTCAAATGGGCATGGGTTTTCTTAAAAAGAATAAAGAAAGAATAATGTTATCAAAATCCTAAAAACCGAGTTCATAGATTCAATAAGGTATACTCGAATGACTCCTTTAATCACAAGTTTTAAACACCAGATACAATTTCTAAAGAAATCGCTAAATCCAAAAATAATTTATAATCTTTAGTCCGTGTAATGGGACAACAAGTTATAAGAACAATTATCATAAATCCCTGCAAATACTCTCTCTTCATGCTCTTACACAGTAAACTCATGTTGTTACAAACTTGAAACTCCAATTACACATTGGAAATCACATCTCATATAATTGAAAGCAAATACACAAAAATTTAGCTAGGGATTTAACTAAATACAGTGTAATTTAAGTTTAATCTAAACAAAACCATGCTTAGTATTTGAATCGTATGATCATTTGAATAGAATCAGAATATAATAGTCGGACTATAAAACTGATACGATTTCAGTCTTAATTTCTGGTAATTAATAAGTTTTGAGAAATTAAAATAAAGTGGAATTGAAAATAAACCCTAACGAAGATTGAATTGAATAGAAAAATCACAGTAAAAAAGGGAGAGAGAAAGCAGAGAATTATAAACGTACCATTTGGAAGGAATTGATGAGTAAAGAGGACCTAAGTCTCTTCCGTTTCTTTTGGGATTTATTTATTGAACGAAGCGATCTTCTTCTGCTTCTCCTCCTCCTCTTGATAGAATGTTTTATTTTTAGTTACAGCGCTCAGCGTTTGTCACGCGATATTCCGCGTAATCCCCAACTTTTTTTTTTAATAATTAAGTCCTTGATTTTATTCATAATTAGAATTAGTTTACGAAATTTCTATTTTTGATCAAATTGGTCTCATTGTTTTTGGGATAAATTCATAAATAGCCCTTTTACATATGAAAAAATTGCTTTTAACTACATATAAAAAAGTAATCACTTTTAGCCATTTTTAAAATTATTTTAAAACCTCTCACAAATACTCAGGTTAAATTATCAAACCAACCCATTGATTATGATAAGTTGGATTTGAAGAGAAAAAAAATCTCAAAATCGATTAGATAAGAAAGAAGGAGAAGTTGCCGGATAGAGAGAAAAATCTTGTCGCCGTTCGGATCTCATCACCGTGAGACTTTTCCTTTGGCCGTGATCTATTTCCTTTAGTCATAATCTATTTCCTTTAACAATGATCTATTTCCTTTGGTTGTGGTATATTTCCTTTGGTTGTAATCTAATTTTACTTTAGTCATGATCTATTTACTTTAGCCGTGATCAATTTCCTTTGATCGTGATCTATTTTCTTTGGTTGTGATCTATTTCATTTGGCCCTAATTTATTTCCTTTGACCGTGATCTATTTTTTTTATGTGATTTATTTCCTTTAGCCGTGATATAATATTCATTTGGTCATGATCTAATATTCCTTTGGTCATGATCTATTTCTTTTGACCGTGATCTATTTCCTTTTACCGTAATCTATTTTATTTAGTCGTGATCTTATTTCATTTTGTTGTTGTAGATTGTAGAAAGCGTAGGATGATGATACAGGCACTATAACCTGCAAAACCAGAGAGAAGGTGATCGATAGATCGCTTGGGACACTGAAGCGGTGCCATCCAAGTGCACTTCGACAATTAAGTTAGTATATTGATTTTAAATGGTGTAAAAGCAGTACAGAGAACTAGAAGATGTATACTTCCTGTGTATTGTGGTTTGACTGATGGTGATTGGAATTGTGGAAGCGTGGTGATCGGAGTTGGTCGGAGATCGCTAAAGGATGACAATCGCGAGTGCTCCAAAAGTCAGATACTGTTACAGTCTTAGTTAGTAAAATTGCATGAACCCTCACGCTGAGTGAGAGTTGTCTTTTTATAGTGTCTGATCCACCTGTTGGGAAGTGGATCACATCATCTTGATTTTTAAGCGAGCCTTGTGGGGCTTCTACTGGTCACTTTCACCTAGTTTGGGTTCAAAAAAGAAGTCTAATGACATCTTAGACCTTGGAAGGTGGTGCTTGGATTTGGATAACGTGGAAAACTTAACTGGGCCTTAGTATTTTGCAAAGGGTCCAAGTAAGCAATTGGACTTTGGGCTTGCCTACCACTTGTTGGCCTTGTATGTGCATTTCCCTAATAATGGTTGTCTTTTGGACCTTTTCTTCATTGTCTTTATAGTATTGGGTCTCACATGTATTAGACCTAAAGTTTAGGCTTAATGTCATTTTTGGTTACTACAGTTTGCCCATAAATTTCTTTGTCTCGAGTTCTATGCTTATGTTAAGGAGTTTGCAATGTTTGAGTCAACCAAGTCAAGCGCTTTATCTGTTTATAGCTCGCAATGTATAAAGTATCTTGTTGGGTAAAGTAACAATTGGTGGTACATCTACTTTACCAAAGGTCGAGCGTGTCGAGTGAAATTTTTAGGAATAGTCAACCTTCAATGTTAGAACTCATAAGGAGTCGATGGTAATGATCAAGCGACCATTCATGTACCTTGGATGGTAGTAGTCGAATGACTATTATATGTCGATGATTGTCTACTTAATCCTACTTTCATCGAGTAAGTCGAGTAGCTTTTTCAAGGAAAGCTTGAATCTTCATATGTTGAGCTTCACAAAGTAGTCGTTGGACTGTTCTACAAATAGTCAAGCCGTGGTGGTCGAATGTTTCTTCTCATTCTTATGATGGAAGCTTGCTTCGTTAAATGAAATATTGGTCTACATATGCCTTTCCATGCTACGGTCTAAATATATTTTAGTACTAATTTTATTTAGGTGTTATTTCCATTACCTCCGGTGCACACTATTTAATGCTAAGAAAGAAAAACTCAAATCATTTTCTACTAAAATTTATTTATTCTTCTATTTAGAAAGAGAAGAATAAGAAAAGTCAAATAAAAAAACATAAAAAAAAAAAAAAAAACTCTGCCAATAGCTATTTTCTATTTAGCAAAACGCTACTAGACCCCGGTTCACGTGCCTACCAGTTTTTTCGTTGCATATTTTTTTCTTTATTTAGTTGCCACTTGAAGAAATTGAAGATTAGAAGAAAATAAAATAATACTGTTGACTGACTTGAGTCGTCTGTATTTATGTTTTTAATCGACAAATACATGCAACACACTTTTTCACCTTTCGATCCAAACCAAATCTAAATTCTACATCATCCACCACACACAAGGACCCACTAAGCTAATATCAAACGGCCACCAAAGTTTCCAAATCAAATGTCACCGACACCGAATCATAACTCTTTAACTAAAAAAGACAATTAGACTCTTCAAAAAAAAAAAAAAAAAAAAAAGACAATTAGATATTATCGCATGAATCACACTCTCTCTCACTCAACTCAAGTCATGAGTGATCAGTCATTGTTGATCATTTTGTCAAACAAATCTCTTTAAACTTTTTAAGCTCTAAGAACCAAGACAGGAACCCAAGTTGTTAACTTAGTTAGATCAAGAAATCTAACCAGAAAACCAAAAGAAGAAATCAAATGGGTTTCACGATGGGCTTGAACTTGGTCCTCCTCCTAGCTATGGTGGCCACCAACATACTCTCACTCTACCACCTCTCCACCACCACTCTTATTCACTCTTCCACACCCCCTACCGCTACTCCCCCACCAGTTCCTGACTATCTCATCCGCCAACTCCAAACCATACGCGCCACCATCAGCCACCTCACGCGCCATCACCCTTCTGCCTCCAACCCCACATCCTCCACACCCACCACCGGCATCCCTCAAGATCTCCTCCTCCACTCCCGGCTCTCCCCCATTGGCTCCTCTTGTCATAACCACCCTGACCTCCTCCACCGCTACATGAACTACACGCCTTTCTCTATCTGCCCCCACGACCCAGACCTCCAAGAGACTCTCATTCTCCACGGCTGCCAGCCACTCCCTCGCCGCCGTTGCTTCTCAAGAACCCCACTTAAACCCTCTTCTTCTCTCCCTCTTAACCCCTTCCCTTCCTCTCTCCCTGACTCCAACCTCATCTGGACCCACTACAGCTGCAAAACCTTCTCTTGTCTCAACCACCAAAACCCACTTCTTGGTTTTGATCCAGCTCGTGAGTCCACCTCTTCTTTCATGGCTTTCAGGTCCGAGCTTGATCTCCCTGTCCCACAGCTCTTACAGATAGCTAAAGCAGCCAATTCACTCATCAGACTTGGGCTCGACGTCGGTGGTGCCACTGGCTCATTCGCTGCAAGAATGAAACTTTATAACATCACTGTTGTCACTACCACCATGAATCTGGGTGCACCCTACAGCGAGGCCGCGGCGTTGAGAGGACTGGTGCCGCTGCACGTGCCATTGCAGCAGCGGTTGCCGGTTTTCGATGGGGTGCTGGATCTTGTGAGGTGCGGGCACGCCGTGAATAGGTGGATACCCGTGACGATGATGGAATTCTTGTTTTTTGATGTTGATAGGGTGTTGAGAGCTGGAGGGTACTTGTGGTTGGATCGTTTCTTCAGTAAAAGATCCGATCTTGACAATGTTTATGGCCCGTTGATTGGGAAATTGGGGTACAAGAAAGTGAAGTGGGCTACTGCTGATAAGCCGAATTCGAAGAATGGAGAGGTCTACTTGACTGCTCTTTTGCAAAAGCCTGTCTCAAAATGAGAATCAAGTACTTCAATTCCAGGTAAATTAGTTCGTGGTATTGTTGTTGATAGAAACTAGCTATTTACTGTGACCAATTCTGAATGTGGAAGTGTATGAATTAGATCTGCTCTGTTTAAGGCAATTTTGCTTAGTAGCATTTAGGCTATGTCAAAAGATACGAATTCGGATTAAATTTTTTCTTATTCCTTGTTGATGCTAATTGGTTGTGATCCGGACTGAAAATTGTTGACTGATTGTCAATGGCATACTCCCATTAGTTGAAGTGAATGTTGTCTACGAATTTAATGTCCATGATTGAGTTGGCCAAGGAAGCTGAGATTTTTCTCTTGCTAAGTAAATGCTCTGTTAACTGTGTTTTAGTAGGCAAAGCTCAGATTAGTTGCCTATTTCATTCCAAGAGGTCCTTCCATTTACATTGAATTTCTTCTCATTTAGATTTAATTTGGTTGAGTACAAACTAAAATCATCTGAAAACTTCATGAAAGCCTAAGTTCGGAATGTAAGTAGTCGCTCTAATCTAATACTTATGTCATCCATTTGGTTAGATCTACCCATACGATCAACTTTCAGATTTTGGGACCCAAATTGTACTTCTAAATACGTGATGTTTACGGTGGCGGGTGATCTGTCTTGTGATACTATAAAGAACCCTTAGAAATGTTATTACTTGATCTAGAACTTTTGGATATGGTTGTGTTTCACAGTTCATGATTGAGTGGCAGTGAACTTATTTACCATTGCTCAGTGCTCAGATTCAAGTTTCACCGAAAGTTTATATTGTTGTGAGATGGTTAGGTGCCACTGGCCATTTCCTTCTCCATGAGAATCGAGTACAATGTGACTGTTAGGATAAAAAAAGTTATTTACACTCCATACTATAACATCTTATCATATGTTTATGCTGAAACTGCTACCAGCACAATTTTCAGAGTCATCTGAACCAGTGCACCTATAATGCAACTCCTTAGATCAAGCATCCGACCGATATGAGGAAACTAACTCATTTTGTGTGTTGAAAGTTGAAACAAATTGCTACATACACCATTTTCATCACTTGGTTGATATATGAATTACCTTTGAACTTATTATAGTGCTTGTGATCAAACAATTTAGTCAGTTTGCCATGCATTAATCGTGATTCAAATGAATTGAGCATTTCCTAAAACATGTTCAGTGGTGTAGATTTCTGAATCTCTCTGTTAAGGCAAAATTGTTGAATTTACTTCTTATAACTTCCTATTTGTATTGTATCACCGATCATTCTTGTTTTTCAGGTGTTATTGCCAGATCAATAGCCAAAAGAAAGTATTGATGTTTGATCTCGACCGGTTAAATGACAGGTCACTGATTACTGGATTCAATTACACTCACAGAAGATGGAGCTCCTCAGCAGGGGTGAGGAAGCAACTTACTTACCTCTACAAACGTGGATGAGGATATTAGCAGGTTATTGATGTTGTAAAGAGTGTATAAGTGAAAAGAAGAAGTCATTAGCAACAAAGGGCAGGGATCTTGGGTAAATACTGTCAGGAAGACTGCTATTATTTTGTTTATTTAAGCTTATATTTTTGTACTATGTCATTGGCTTTAGAAACTGCATGTCATGATATACAAGTCCATTTGGTTGTTTACTAACAAATAAGCAGAAGAATAATGCTTTTTGGGTGGCTAACAAATCTAATGCTAAGGAAAATCACTGGAAAAGTGGGTGTGTATGTCCAAGTGGGTGCCCAAAAGCCAAGCCAAAGCCAAAAAGCATGGATTCTATTCATGTTAAAAGCTGGGGAAAGCTACACCATTAAGCAAACAGAAACAGAAAATGACATGAAATTGCTTCCCACTTTGTGATGACCTGTATTTTTGTTCAAGCACCCACCAAGTTATGGGTCCCTCCACAAGGGCATATGTAGGCTTGTTGAACCATATATATAGTTAGTTTAAATGAAGATGTCACAACTTGTCTGAAATCTTCATCCTCACAAAAAGAGAAAATGAGAGTTGATCTTAATGAGAAAAACAACAAAACCATTTTCATAAATCTTCAGGCCAAATCATAAGGCAAAACAAGAAACTTGCCACCAAAATGGCTATGTAGTTAACAAGTCTCAAGATAGAAGAAAAGTCTTTTCACAGATTTGAGTTGCATCAAAAAAGGCTACGGAGCTAGCATGATTTTTATCATCAACCTCAGGCAGAAACCTTTCTCCTAAGTAAGTGGTGCAGGTCAAGCCCATTGATCTTAGCAGCAAGTATGAAGTCATTTTCTGTCAGTCCACCTGTGCATATATAGTGCATGTTAAGAAATGAATCTTCCTGCAATTTAATCTCACAAAGTAAAACTAATGGGCTGCAAAGAAGCAACTACAAGGAGAATACTACAAGCAAATTATCTACTGGGAGGTGTCGATAAAAACCGCTTCTGTATTAAACAAAATAAGAGTATAATAGAATATCCCACCACTACACAGATTCAATTGCCATGAGATGAAGTTTTAGACCTCAAGCAGCTAGATTTGTGTTAAGACTTCAGCACCTAATTTAACTTTGGGATAAAATATACACTAAATTACTAGCCATAGAAAATGATGAACATGAATTTATTTTTCTATTTCAGATAGAGACAATCACGGAGCCTTTTTCACAATTCCATGATGCCAGAAACTGAAACCACCCCTACCTCCCAGAAATAACAAAGCAAATAACAATAACCAAGAAGGGAAAAAGGATGGAAACAGAATGCAGTGATTAGCTAACAAATGATTCTTACCAACTGCATGTGTCCATATCTCAATTTTTACATTGTTCCACCCAACAAGATGAAGATCTGGATGATGACCTGCATTGACGATAATATTGATTAATGATTATTATCTATGTAGAAGACCAAATTTATATGTATTTAAAAATAGACACTATTAATCTGTCAAACCTATATCAGAGTCAGAACGAGTTAAAAACTAGGTGTTAAATACCTTCTGCTTCAGCAACATCTGCTACAAGCTGAAAAAATTCCAACCCTTTGGTGAAGCTCTTCACTTTCCACGACCGATTCAACTTCAAAATACCACCTTCATTCACCAAATCCCACCCTTCTACCTAGACAATGTATAATAGCTATGAGAAATAGAATTGTACAATTACATAACCAGCAAAGCAGAAGTCGGGATAGAGACCTTTTGAATCAGTCCATTTGCACTTTCTTCTGTCATGGCATGCATATCCTTTGCGTTGCATGGCACACACTTTTTAATTGACAAATCTAACATGGCCAAAACAGTATATTAGGAAGCACAAATAATTATTCTTATAATGCAGGGTACTATAAAAATGTTATGACAAAACACTGATTCTTATTCCAGTGGTGGTGACAGTACAGAAAGAAAGAAAGAAATTAAAAAAAGAAAAAATTATGGTTAAATCCAGCCAATAACAAATATACATCAACACATGCAACATGTTTAAGCTATTAGGTGTACAATAGTCATCCATCCCATGTAAGATTTCCTACTTGAAACAGTATATTTTTTTAAGGAAAAGATGCCTCTTTAATTTCATACTTCAAACTATCCCCCCACTTTCAGAAATTCCACCAATTAATGCAATTTTTTTAATGTTTAATCTATCTATCAGCAGGTAATGTGGCAAGGTCAGAGAAATTCATTACAATGGAAAGTATAACACACTCTGCTGGATGCAGGAAGAATGTTTCTGTTATGACTGGAACATTATAAAAAGGAGTGTGTAGGATAGAGAATAAAGAAAGGGAACTAACTTTAATAAAATACAAAACTAGATTGCACCATGGCTAACAAGCCTCTACTGACAAGTACTCCATTTTGCTAAGAACCAGCCCTCAAATTGCCAAAACAGTCAACAAACATATTTAACCGACGAAACTAGAACCACTATCTTAACAATGGAAAGTTTCAACGGACCTCCACCAATAACTCTTATAAATAGTAGCATTTTTTTTTTTCCCAATAAGAGCATTTAGAAACATATAAATATATCCTACCGCAATAATATGATAAAATTCACATTAATTTGCCTCTTTCATAGAGCATCCATGAAAACTATGAAAATGGCTGTGGAGGTGCTAATCTAGAGCAGCAGGACAAAATATAGGGAAAAAGAACAAATAACTTCAAATTACAGAGAATGTGATAAGCAACTTCCACCAAACCAAGTGGCCAGCAGTCTAATATAGATGCCAGGGTCCTCTTCGGTGAAGTAGCTTTGATACATGTTACTCATTGCATAACTAATCAGATACCTTTACATTTCTCTACATAAATTCTAGAAACTCAAAAGACCTATCGTATAAAATAGCCATAACTCAAGAGTGAAAGGTGAATATTGATCCACAATGAACAAGATAAACATCAGTAGAACACCAACACAAAGACCTTGACTTAGGGGTTGGTTGGGACATTATTATTTTACTCTTATATTCCTACTTTTCACAAAAAATTAATCAAATATACTCTAATTCCTTGTCATTTAATGACAAACTGCTAAATAAGTGAATAAAGGTATACATACTTGTTCCTAAAAATATCACAAAACTGTAAGCCATTGAACTTGAAAGACAAGTATATTATAGAATGGTGAAAGGTCATCACGCACCTTCGCTGGTGCAAAATGTTCTAAATCCATGTAGTGAGTTCCTATTTGGTAACAATCCCACAGGGTTTCGAATCTCAGTTACTTGTGTATTGGAGCTGTATGTAAGTACGAACATTCATCTCACATAATGAATTATTAACAAAAGAGAAAGGGAAACTATAAACTCTTAATTCTTCACAAAAGTAACAAAAATAAAGGGTCTAAAATAAAATGGTTCAGTTTCAGAAAAGCCAACTGAGGTAAAATGGTATAAGACCAATATCATACAAGTAGTGAAGTAATAATAATAAGATCAAACCCACTAATTTTATGATATTATAGTAAAAAGTTAAGCATATCCAATATTTCATAAAAGAGTGTTATATCAAATCTAGCAATGCAGCCTGTGGGACGTGGAGAGAAAATGCTGCCGTATCAAGGAGGCAAGCATTTGGAAGTACAAAGCTCAGACTTTCCAAATGATATACAATTTGATTGTCCACATTGAACACTGAAACTAACCAAACATTTCTTAATAACAAAATAATAGCATACAAACCTAGACAGGACAGACAAGACAATTGTATATACTCAAGACTGATGTGCAGAACACAAAATCCACACGCAATATGAAATGGGTTGTCTCTATATGCAATTAAAATTCAAACAAAATCCAAACCCAAGAAAAAAAATGGAAAAAGAAGAAAACAGGGGTTGATCAGGAAAATACCGTCCATGAGTTGTAGAGAGACTTCGAAGCAGTGATACTACTGGTTCCTGTGAAAAAGAATATATTAGATGAATTTGTTACAGAGAAGAGAGAGAAAGTAGCAGAGTACCTGTGGCCCTGAGAGAGAAAACAGGTGGGGATGGAGCTTCATCAACCGACTCATAGTTTCAATCTAGAAAAAGAGCTACGATCTTTGCGTTACTGAGGGCTTGAGGGCTTGTTTGGCTAAACTTATAAAAATAGTTTTTGGGTTTTGGATCCTAAAACTAACTTTTAAATGTGTTTAGTAAAATTTATAGAAGAGCTTATGACTTCCATAAGCTCTTTTAGGAGAAACCATCTTTTCATGACTTCTCCCAAAAGAGCTTCCACATAAAAATAGGAAACTAAAAATAATTTTAATAAATTTTTATATTTTCCATTTTACCCTTTTAACAATCAACAACAACAAAAAGAAAATTCCAATTGTATCCTTTTAAAGTATATTTGTTTTTTTATTAATATATTTATGAGTACTTTTCTTAAAAATATATATATACATTTTACTATTTTACTTTTATTAGAATTGATTTGTTTAGTATTTTTTAAGTTTTATTATTTATTAAAATATTACTATTAATAAAAAAAATTAAATATCAATAATTTTATATATATTATTTAAACTCAAGGGTATACTGATCATATTTTAATTAGAAGATATTTTTAAAAATTTTAACCAAACAAGTTTAAAACTATTTTCAAATATATCATCCAAACGGTAACTAAAAAGCTAGTGTTTCTACTTCTCTTCTTCTACTATCAAAAGTTAAAAGTAAAAGTTATCCCAAACGAGCCCTTAACAAACGGTCTTCTTCTGAAAATATAAACTTTAGTAATTCATTTGTGGTATCTCATTATTTACGTTAATAATACATTTTGATTTTCTTTCAAAAAAGAATAAATAATACATTTTGATTTTGAAATATTGATATGGAAATAAAAAAAATGTCAATATTAATTGCATTTGGTACATTACCGCTTAGCTCAAGTGTTGTATATATATTTTTTTAAGTTTGTGGTCTCGGGGATTTAAGTCTTGTCGTGCCCATTTTATAAGCGTAAGTGAAAATTTTTCTCATTGTATTATGCGAGGAAATATCTTATGTGCAGAGTTTTCTCAAGGGAAAGGGCTATCCAATTACATTCTAGAGAAAAATTATCATTCAAGAAAGAGCAAATTGTAATGGAGTACCCTGCCGCTGGCCATATTATAATGAAATCGAGTTTAACTTTAATTATCCGTTAGTATCCTATTATTTGTTAACTTAGTCAAAAGTAACAGTTTGAACAAAAATTTTACTTAAACTGACACAACTACACTTAGTTAAAAAATAAAAGAGAAAAATCTTCACAAACTTAAAAATAGGAAAGGTTATGAAGGGGTACGCTAGATGTGAGTAAAATTTAGAATAACAACTACATTTTGATGGACGATGAAGATCATATTGAAAACAAAAAATTAAAAAAAAAGAAAAAAAATAGAGATCCAATCTCCATATTGGATCTTCACCTAACAAGAACACTAAGAATAAAAAAAAAATGGACAAAATTTAAGAAAACTTATGGCCTATAGGTACCAATAAAATAAAATGTATTAAAAAATTAATAATTTATCAAAAATTAGGGACTAAATTAATAGTTGCCCATAAAAATATGTATATGTTACTTGATTGTTTTTTGGGTTAATCTCACAATACTCATGATACTCCTATTGATACTCCTCTACACCCTACTCTTTAAATTTATTTAAGAGCTAATTGCACCCATAACACCTGAGGTTTCGCCAACTACAGATAGAATCAATTTTATCGTTTATTGACAATGACCCCCTCTGCCGTTAGTTGACTTCCGTTAGATTTAACGATTGACCAACTGTTACCCTTAAAATGACCAAAATACCCCTAAAACAATATTTTTTTTATTAAATAAAAAAAAATTATTATAAATTATTTAATTTTTTTAAAAAAAAAAATTAAAGTTTGAATGGTGGAGATCCAATCTCCTCCCAAAAAAAAAAAAAAAAAAAAAAAAAGAGTAACTTGCTGGAGATCCAGCTGGATCTCTAGCGCGACAAACCCAGAAGGGTTCGTCAACGAAGACGAACCCATCTAGGTTCGTCAACGATCTGGGTTCGCCGTCGACAGCAAACCCAGATCTAGCTATAAAAAATAATAAAAAATTCGAGGAACCCAGATGGGTTCGAATGAAGAACCCAAAACTGGATTCTTCAAAGAACCCAGATGGGTTCGAACGAAGAACCCAGTTGGGTTCTTTGAAGAACCCAAAACTCTTACCAAAACTTTTTTTTTTTTTTTTAGATCCATTTTTCAGATTGAATCTCAACCGTCCATCAAGATTGATGGACGGTTGAGATTCAATCTGGAAAATGAATCTAAATTAATTATAATTAATTTTTTATTTTTTATTAATTTTATTATTATTATTATTTTAATTTTTAATAATTTTATTATTTTATTTTAATTTGTTATTTAATAAAATAAAATAAAAAAATCTGAAAAGATAAAAATACCCCTGACACTGTTAAGTTTGACTAAAGTCAACCAGCGGCAGGGGAGGTCATTGTTAATAAACGATAAAGTTGATTCTACCTGTAGTTAGCCAAACTTCAGGGGATGTGAGTGCAATTAGCTATTTGTTTAATATTACATTTATATCTTTTATCAAAATTAGTTAAAGAGATACAATTCAGTAATAATTCTCTTACAAAATGAATTCTAAGAAAACTCTACATCCACTTTGTTACTTGAATTTTTTCTTTTAGCGTTTTACACCCTAAAATATAATTGTTTCTTACGCACTGTACTCTTATTATGAAAAAAACTGAGAACGATATCCTTTATGTATTTTTTTTTCCTTTATATTGACTTAAGGTTTTCTATTTTTTTTTTCATGATAAGATTAATCGAAAAGAAGAAAAAATAGGAAAGGTTATGAAGGGGTACGCTGGATGTGAGTAAAATTTAGAATATATAGAGGAGCAGCAGGAATGAGTGTTAATAGGGATAAGCATTGGATAAATAAGGATGGATATGTGTTCCCCCGTCCCTATTTTCCTGACCCCTTCTCTATCTCCACCCTCATCCTCATTTGGGAAACATGCCACATCCCTCATTTTCCTATTTTTCCCTTTTGACTTGAAATAAAAGTATTTGACTTAAAATAAAAGAATTTAATTATAATATAAAAATAATCCATCAATTCAAATAGTAAAATAAAACCATTCAAAAAATTGTTAGCGTACTATCCCAAATGAAGGAAAAGTATGCATTTGGTGATTTAAACACCAAATACGTACATTTAATTAAGAAATAAATATTTATGATGTGGAGCCTATATAACCAATTTAGAGAGTTAAGTTAAAAGATTAAAATTGGGATAAGAATTTTAATATTTAAAATTATGGATATATAGAAATATTTATAAGATAAAAAAATATTTTTAAAATTTATTTGGGAAAATGAAAAAATGGGGCAATAGGGATGGGGACCTATCCCATCTCCACCCCTATTTATACACAATTTTTTTTCCCGAAATGGAGATAAGAATTTAGGGATTTGGAACCACGTTGTGGAAATATCTATCTCTAGGTGTTAAGTTTGAAATGAGAAGGTCAATTTTAAAAATAAATGATTTATTTTTATATAATCAAATAAGAACCATTTAAAATGGGGCATTATGATATCATTAGAGGGGGTGCCAATGGCACCATTCTTTTTTCTTTTTTTTTATTTCTTGGAAATTGTTGTTCGGTTTACTTTTTCCCAATTTTGTATCTTTTTTGTTCTCTAATCTCTTATATTGTTTCTCAAATTTCTTCATCTCTGATTTGGTTCCTCTAATTACTCAAATTCCAGGCAGCTCCTAGTTGTTATGTAATTCTATCACTATCATCATTGTGTCGTCCAGCTTAGAAGATCCTACAACTACTCACAAGCTTTGCACCATCGTGTCGAATATTTGATTTCTTCCATTTATTATCTACCATATATACAATATTTTACTTAGCCTACAGGTGTCGATAAACTTTTGACTCGTTTGATGTAAGATTTTTAAAAAATAATAATAGGGGTTAATTACACAAATATGGAGGGAGATGTCTTGGCATACTTACTAATAAATATATTAGGTGAAACTTGAACCACAATACTACATTGAGGGGAAGTACACACTGTTTAAGCTAGGAGGGATGTGCAATATTTTGGAACCGGAACCGCTGGTTCCTGAACCAGCTGGCACCTACAGTTCAGGTTTAAAAAAAAAAAAAAAAAAAATTCAATTAATTTCTTAGATTATTTTAATTTTTCAATTAATTTTTTTAAAAAAATTTTGAAACCTAAACCGTAATCATGTGGAACCGGATTAGAATCAAAACCGGGAACTGTCAGTTTTGGGGGTTCTCGAACCGGAACCGTCAGTTTCCGAATCGTGACCACCCTTAGATATCGGGGACAGGAAAGGAAACAAAAGAAAGATTGTGGGTCAAAGTAAGAATAAAAGTAAACATGGCACCTTAGCAGAAAATAAATTTTACCTCCTTCCTAATTTTTGGTGCTCGCTCGCTAAGTAGTCGATCCTCTGCTGCAAATTTTCTCTGTCAAGTCTTCAAGAGTCTCAACGCTAAAAAATAACTGATAACTGCAAACTTTCGGCGAACAACAAAAATGGTCAGTTCCTTCATGTACTCTCTATCTCACAATTAATACGTTCATTTATAGTTTTCATTGTAGGGTTTATTGCTATTGGTTTTGTTCTTTTTGTTTTTTTTCTTCACAAGATCTGCTTGGTTGTGCTTAGTTTACAGTCTGTTCGATGCAGATCTAAACTTGTTTACGTCAAATGTGAACTGTGTTTGCTTTCTTTTTCCTTGTTTTAATGTTTTGTAACGAATTTGACGAAGATCCAACTCTTTATTTTCTAAGACTTGGCAGATCTTTTGTGTCTCACAAAACAATTGATATTCATGAAAACATCGTGATCTTTATTTAGATTGACTGTTGAATTTGCAGTTGGGGTGTTGTCAACTATGTGAATTCTGTAAGTTTAACTGAGTTTGGTGGGAATTGATAGTCTCATGAAGCAAAGATGTGGAGTTCTAACTATGACATTAGATCCCAGTTAGGGTTGGTAGCTAATGAAGCAACGGGAGCTGTTATTTTAAGAACAAGAATGTGAATTACAGAAGTCGTAACTGATCCAACTGATCCACTGAAGATGTTGTTGGAATTATGAAAGTGTTACTTATCAGTATTAGGATTGTTGGTCATTTTGATGCAATGGAGATTTGTGTTGTTTGTGGTTAATTTGTCTTGTTTGAAAACGAGTAGAAGAATTTATGTAAATTGATCCAAGTTGAAGAAAGAATTCAATGTGTTCTTGCAGGAGTCGTGTCCGTCTATAAAGAATATTCTCCTCATGGATTCTGAAGGGAAACGTGTAGCCGTCAAGTATTACTCAGATGACTGGCCAACCAACGGTGCAAAGGAAGCTTTTGAAAAAGCTGTGTTTACCAAGACCCAGAAGACAAATGCGCGCACTGAAGGTTAACTATTTACATTTGGTTTTCTTATAAGCATTCACTCCGATCTTGTTTAGTGTATATGTTTGTCTGTCTGCCCATGTGTACTTGTAGTGTATCAGCATATTCTTCCCATAATAAAGATCCCTTTAGCTGGGTGTTTACGTGCATTGTGGTTATATGCAGCATTAGGCTCTTGATGGTGTTTCTTTTTGTTTAGATCTGCAACTATAGTTTCTTTGACTTTCCCTTGCATTCAATAGACATATAGCTAGTAGTTTGAGTTTGTTTATTCTACACAATGTTCTGTTTGACATCAACTGAGTGCAGGACACTGTTTGGAGATTGAAACTAATATTTTGATCATTCTTAATTTGGTTGGGTATCATTACTTTATGCATTACTGGATTTGATAGTGAATAACATCTCTTTGTTCTTAAAAATTCATAGGATTTGGAGTTCCAATATGTTTCACTGTTTTGAATCGTTGAACAAGAAAATGTTCTAAGTTTATACCTTGACCTTCAAATTATATACTTTCTATTTTAACATGTGGTTACTTCTGCATCCACAGCGGAGATAGCTATGTTTGAGAACAACGTTGTTGTTTACAAGTTTGTTCAAGACCTTCACTTTTTTGTTACCGGAGGTGAAGAAGAAAATGAGCTGATCTTAGCCACAGTTCTTCAGGGATTTTTTGATGCAGCTGGCCTTCTTCTAAGGTTTTTTCATAATACTTCTACCTTTATTCTCTCCTTATATACATTCATATTTTGTTTTAAGAAGTCGTCAACTTTTGACTTCTTTATTAATTATATCTTGTTCCAGAGGCAACGTGGACAAGAAGGAGGCTCTTGAGAACCTAGATCTCATTTTGTTATGCCTTGATGAAATAGTTGATGGCGGGTATGAAAAATTCTCCTTTGTTTATCTTCTTCGTCTTCTTCTTCTGTTTATTTTTTGCATAAATTTTACCTTTCTTTAACTTAATGTCTTGCATCTGGTATTATTTTGTTTCCTGAAATTGGAAATATGATAATTTGGATGCTAGGTTACCAAGTTACTAAAAGTCGTACACAGTCAATATATATGGTTGCTAGTTACAGAAAATGTCATAAACAAGTCTTAGATTTACAAATATTAGCTAGGCATTGCTGTTTGAAGTTGCCTTCCGCACTCTGTTGTTTCCAGGATTTTTGGGGTAATGTTTCTTTTGAGAGATAAACTTATTTTATTGAATTGTGGTTACCATTTGCGGGTGCTTGAATAGACAGTTAGGGTGCCAGCAGGTCTTGCAGCAAGCAGGGATAATAAATACAAAATTAATATCCACAGCACCACCACCATGCTGGAATGTCTAACTTTTGGGAAATATTCTGGAACTCTCTAATTAGCTTTGGTTTCTTAGGGCTGTTGTCTAATAACCTTTGTTTTCTAGGCATCTTCTTATTTTTTTTAGTTAAAGCATAGAAATTATCATTCTTTTTTTTTTTTTTTTTACGTCATTTGAATCTCAATGGAACAAATACTCTTAGGAAGTGAGGGCCCATGCATGAGTTTATCTTAAATGGGGATCATTCAGTGGGTTGTTGATCAACAGCTTAAGTTGGTTGTTTTAGTTGTTTATTTGTTGGATTTTAATTATGCTCTGACAAATTGCTGGAGTATATAAGTGGCTTAGTGGACTGTTATGCTAAGTGACAATGTAAAATAAATGAGGTACTACATTTATTCTCTATGTAGATAAAATTAAGAATACCCAATATATTATAGGTGAAATTGCCCTTTTTTAATAAAATTTTCCAAATTCTGTAAAATTACGAACGCTTTGCCAGACTCGCACTGACACACCAATACAAGTAGAGTTTCCAAAAAGAGTGGGATTTGTCTTCGATTTTTATTTTAAATCTAGTATGAAGGTCGTGAATTGCACTCTCTCCAGTCTCCAATCCCTGTCTTTCCCTTCTTGGTGACATTCCAAAATACAAGGCTTGCCAATTTTTAATTCTGAACAGACAAGAAATTTTCCACTAGAAATCTGTATCCAGAACATTGGCGTCATATCATTTTGTGAAATGCTATTTTTTCATGTAATATATAGTAGGTGAACAAGAAATTTAGTTTAAATACATGACAGTGTTTATAGTTTGCATGTTAACTTGTTTCTTCAATGCTTGAGTGTGTGGGAAAAGAATATAATAAGCATGCAAGATCACAATAACAACCTTCATACATTGTATTCAACTTCGATATTCACTCTGCTGAGGGAATTGATTTATTTGTCTATTTTTAGCCACCGACTGAAAAAAATTTGTGACTTTAAAGTTCAGGAGACAGTTAAACTGATAGGGTAACTACTTGTGGTAAACATCTTACAAGTTACAACAAAGAATTAATTTATGCATGTGCATGTCCTCTGCAGTATAATTTTGGAAACCGATGCAAATGTTATTGCGGGGAAGGTTGCAAGTCATAGTATGGATGCTGGAGCTCCCTTGTCTGAGCAGGTATTTTGGCTTGGCCTTCCCTTTCTTCCCAAAAAAAAGAAAAAGAAATTGATATTTGAAATAGTAAAACAGTGAGATGATTGTTGCCACTGACTTTTATATGTAAATTGTTTTTGTGTTTGCAGACAATAAGCCAAGCCTTAGCCACTGCTCGGGAACATTTAACAAGATCCCTGCTTAAATGATGAATTCACCAAGAGAAAACGGGAGGACTTCTTTTTGTGTTTACAATTTTTCTATACTTGATATAATGGTTGATGAGCGTCGGTTCTGTGTCAATGTTGCTTTCTTAATATTTAGTGGATGATGCTGCTAGTTGTGATGCCAAAAGTGCCAGTCCTTGTCAAATGGCTGATGGCTTTTCGCATTTACATGTTCTTTTTCTCGTGTAGGCTTAGATTGATTTGAATATTAAACACAAAGGACAGTGGTGATGGTGACAATGGAAGAAATTACAAATGTTTTTCATGTACCAGGTTCCCAGATATCAGAAACCTTTTATATTTTGTATTTTCAAGTGCAAGCATTGCAAGGATGCATACACCATCTGATTACATACACACACATCAATGGTAACATATGTGTACAAGAAAAACTGGGGTGGGACTGAGTGTAAATGCCTGCCCTGCAGCCCCTACTCATAAAATGCCAGGTAGCATTAATATTATATGTGATTGAATTGTGTACTATATCAATGCCAATGGCAGGGCTTTGAGGTGGGTTGGGCTGTGCCACCCTAGTTTGTCGATACACATACATGCACGTATGCATGCATATAAAGCCCCTGTTAAGCTGGTTGAAGTAATAATTGGTTAAAGATGTATATAAAGAGAAGAAAGTGAACTTCTTATGAAACAATTTAGGACAATTTGATTTATCACGCCCCATGTATATCAGTTGTTTCAATCGCCACTCGAATGCGTAAGAGAACGAGGAAAGGTGGATAATGTCTCCCGGAAAAGATGAAAAAAGGAAGCATTTAGGAAAAACTAAAAGAATATGATTACTACAGTTGATTCCCATCTATTGTGTAACAAATATGATGGCATCAGTGGATCGCCCACTGCAAAATGCACCTCTTTTGTTTCCTACTTTTCTGTCAACTACAAGTAATGTGTAAATTTTTCATATTTGTGTGTAAAAAATAGTTGAAAGATGATATAACCTCTTCACTGGATGAGAATGTAATCTGCATCAGGTGGAATTTTATCTCCGGCAGTTGGTGGCAAATTATTCCGAGAAACTTTATGAACCTGGGCATGCGTCTCCGCCTCATGCTGGAATTTCTTAACCAACTCTTGCAGTTCCAATTTCCTAACTTCAACCTGCTCTTCAGTGACGGGCTTCTTAAAACCAAGATAAAGCAATCCAACAGCAATTAGCACAATTCCTATGAAAAAGAGAATCGCTGCAAACAGACCAAATGCATATGGTGTGTTCTCCGCTCCAGGTATTCCATCAACATTGATTCCAAAAAGCCCAGTGATTATCGAAAGAACAAGACCACCGCCCCCGAAAACAGCCAAATTATGTGTTACTCTAAGGCTTCTGTCCTGAATACATAGCAAATCAAATCCAACCAAAATGTATGTAAATGATTGTTTAGACATTAAAAACATCTTGACAATTTCGATCTTGTTACTCATGCATACAAACCTGCAACCATGCGCGAACAGTGCTTTGCATAACATCTTGAATGGTAAACAAACGGCCACGAACAGCTTCTTGCTCCTCAATCATTTCCCTTGTACTCTTTCTTATCCCTTCTAACAAGATTCTAGCAGCATTTCCCCTCAAATGTTGGATTAGTTCAAACACTATTTCCTCTCTTGCATGGAGGGACCATTTCACTCTGATAACCTGCAATTTAAAATACAAATTTCTAAATGCAACCATAAGAAATTTCATTGGAATAGTAACTTCATGAACCATCAAACATAAAAGAAATATGATTTCATCAACCATATAATTTTTTTAGTAGAATTCCCTTTCCTACCCACAATTCACAAGTCTTAATATGTGTCTTAAATTAGTCACTTTTGTTAATTAGTCCACTTAGGGTGCGTTTGAGATTACTTTCGCTTGAAAAATAATCACTTATTTCATAAGTTTTGACAAAAAAAAATAAAATATATATATATAATAAACTTCTCAAAACCCGCTTATTTTATAGTCCGCTTCTCCTGCTGTAAGCAGATTTTGAGAAGTTCATAGGGGGTTGCTTTTCAATTCTTATTATGAGAGAAGCTATTTCAAAACTTATAAAATGACCATAACACCCTTATTTATTGTTATATTAAAAGATGATAATGTTATTATATTTGTTATTAAAATCTAAAATATTAAAAATATAACATTAATAGTAAAAATAAGAATATTTTTATTTATTTAATTTAACAAATATATCAGAGATGAGAAATATCATAGGATTCCTCACATCCTCTAATGATTTTGAAAATATTAATATTTTTTAAATTAAATTAAATTAAATTTATTTATTTTAATAAATTAACATAAAAATTTTAAAAAATATATCCTTCCCTTTGATTTTTTGAAAATATTGATATTTCAATTAAATTTTATTTTTATTTATTTATTCTAAAAAATTAATATAAAATTTTAATAAAATATTAGAGGAACTCACCTCTTGCTCTAATTTTTTTGTTTTTAAAAATATTGATATTTTTTTAATTAAAGTTGTTATTTTTATTTATTTATTAAATTATTAATGGAATATGATGTAAAAAAATATAAAATAAAAGAAAATAAAAAAATATAAGTTGAAAAATAAAAATTAAAAAACTCCAGCTAAAAAATAAAAAATAAAAAAATAAAAAGGAAATGATTGTATTATATTTAGCTATAATGCCCATTTTAGTAATTTTAGCACAGGTCCCTTATTTTTTTGTTAAGTTGATTATTTCTAAAACTAATTTACCAAGCGTCTATCAATTTTTCTTTTAAGCTAATTATTTTTTGAGTTAAGTTATAAGTGATTATTCCTTAAGCTATAGCAATCTCAAACATATAGTCTTAAATCCTTATTTGATAGATTCACAAATTCATATTTTGTTTCTAATGCATGAGTTCTTTTTAGGTTTTCATGCCTTTTTATGCCGTCAAATAATTTATTTTGTGCGTAATAGGAATTTGAGTTTTGTGAGTATTTTCTTTGTTTTGTAATCTTCATTTATCAGATTGATTATTTTTTTCAACCCCGCCCATGGACGTATGCTTTAGGATGAACCACGTAAATTTCTCAGATTAAGCTTTACTTTTATTTTGTCTATTTAAATTGAAGTTTTGTCTATTTAAATTGAGTTTTGACAATTTGTATAACAAGAAGAATTCTGTATAACCATATTTCAATTTGAGAAATAACCATACTTCTTTTGAAAATATAAATACTTCTATTCTAATAGTGGAGTATTTTACCTGTCTAGATAATCTTCTGATTTCCTGGTTTAAAATAATACCAAAAAGATGCATATCTTCGAGGTTTCTCCTAATAATAAAGAATTATATGTCACTAAAACGGCATATAAATGGAAGTAATAAACTCACTTTTGGAGAAATGATTGTATGTTTTGAGAAAACCTGTTCACAAACTTCAATTCGATCTCATCAGCAGCCCCAAATATGGACTTACGAAATAACCTATAACACATAACAAATATAAAAGAAAAATCTCACTTTGGAAATTCAATTACGTTTAAACATAGTATTATACTAGTTTCTGCATACATATTATGACAAATATGCTGGATGATGTTGATAGTTGATCAAAGTTTGAGATTTATTTATGAATGCAACTAATAAAGTTTTCTATAACAACTTATCAAGTTAAACCAAATTCAATGTTGTATTAGCAAACACTACACATTGTCAAGAACAACAATATAATTACACATAAAATGGAAAAAGATTTCTTGTACATGAAAACACATAATTAAAGTCATTGAAACTATTTTGGAAAATGACATTGTCTACGAAGAAACTTAAATCCTATTTGATCATCCTTCAAACATGTCATTTGATTCCTTTTTAAGAGTTAGAATAAAATATGCTCATGCAATTACTAGAACATCAATAGAGAAATAAGTTGGTCATCAACTAGCAAATGAACAACTATGGTTTGGATTTGTTTGGTGCAGGCATGTATTGTTTTTTATTTTTTTAGCATTTATATTGTGGGTGGTCATTTTTGCTATTTGACAAGATTAGTACTAAGAAAATACCAAAACATATCGTTGTTTACTAGATGGAATATTATAGAATTTTTTTTAGTAACTGCTCTCAATGTGGATTTTTCCATTACCTGTCATCCCATCGTGAAAGACGGCAAGCCAGGAATGCAATGACTTCATGCACTGTTCTCGGTACATTATAACCTCCAGCATAAAGAAGCTCCTAAACCAAAATAGATAATCAAAGGTTCAAATAATAATCAATTGAAGCTCGAATCTTGCATGCATATTAAATCATAAATTTTTCCAAAAGGAATGAAAGATTAGTATTAAACAAAAACAACCTCAACTTCTGTAATGCCTAAAACATTATTATTGCTTGAGACATGTCCTTTTATATGCAACACAGTAATTAGAAAGTTTTGTGCTTGCCAAGACCGAAGTACAATAGGGATATCATCCTCATCAACAAATGGATCACCAGCAGACTGTCCCAAGAGCTCAAATAACAGCCCTCCAGCAACCCTAACTGGGACCTTGACAAACATAAAAGCACGATTAATAACCAAATGAAAACAAAGTCCATGAACATTTTAAAAAATAAAATGGCATCATCTCATTCCTTAAAAGAGTTGTGAACTTATATCATATTAATATAAATAGTTCATTATCCGGATCTCCTAAGCTGAGATCCATGGAAAAAAATTTCGTCAGGATGAAATGTACCACAACACATCAAATAAAAAAAAATTATTAAAAAAATGATTTTTTTTAAAAAAGAAAATTGGAGTTCCAATCTCCAAATTGGATATCCACATATAGAGATCTCCATTGATATCCAGCCTCCCCAGTGCAAACGGGAGAGGCTGGGCTTCCTTCATCTCCTTCATTCACGGCGTGGGAGGTTGGAGATCCATGGAGATTTCCATGGATCGAGCCTCCCCCGCCTCCCTTGTTCGTGACAGGGGAGGTTGGAGTTCCATGGAGATTGGATCTCCACTTTTTTTTTCAATTTTCGTTTATATTTATGTTTTCAATATGATCTCAATGTCCATCTATTAGTCCATCTCATAAATAGACAATGGAGATTCATCTCTTCTTTTAATTATTTTTTTACTAAATTATAATTTTTTTAAATTCTGATTTTTAAAAATTTTAAATTCTTTTTTTTAGTTTTGAATTTTTTAAATTATTTTCTTTTGGTTTTAAGGGTATTTTAGTATTTTTTTTATATTACGTCAGAGGCATTTTGGTCTTTTTAACACTCAAACACAATCAATGGTTAAGTTTGACAGGTTTTGACAGAGATTGACTTATTGTAGAGGAGGTTATTGTCAGTAAATGATAAAGTTGTTTTTGTTTATAAAAAAACAAACCTTAGGGGTCTGGTTGTAATTTGCTTATTTATTTCATAATTCTAATTCAGAAGCATTTGCTATTTTTCATGCCAACTACAAATTCTCTCATAATAAATGAAACTAATGCTGCTTATGGTATTAGCAAATTCAAGAAAATCAATCTATTTACCTCGTATAGAAGGTACTTCATCCTCTCACTTATCAGTCGACTTTCATCTCTCAAAGCTAAACTGACAGCAGGGTGCAACCAATGAGCATTTTTGAGCCATGCCTCAACAGAGGGGTGACCTGCAGACACATGACACCACCATACAGGCCCTGCTGGGCGCTCCCAGTAAGGAGCAGCTAAATCTGCAGCAGTAACATCATCTTCATCGTCCATTAGTTCCAACTGTTGTGAAGTCCATCCACCATCAACTTGCACTGTTCGTACAAGTTCCGAAATTCTAGCCCACCCAATAGGAACCCAATGGCCGCCATCAAATCTTTCTGTTGCATCGTTATCTCTGTAGTCACTGAAAGGAGATTTCTGATTGCCTCTAAACTCATCAGCAAATGAGGAATCTAGTAATTTGTTCCTATCTAATTCTTGTGAAGAAGCCTCCCTTAGTCTATTAACCGGAACTGGAATTTTCGAATGGTCATCATCTGATTGTCTGCTTGGGATCTTTGATCCAGTTTTTGAGCTCCTTGATCTTTTATGGCTTCGAATGAATTCGAAAGCACAAACAAGCCCATCTCTCCAAAGATCACTTCGGAGTGTGACATCTTTATTAGCATAGTTCTGATGGCTTTCTGGTTTCTTCATTTTCTGCCCTTGAGAATTAGGGTGGTCTTCACCCAACTCGCTACTTTTTTGTTCCATCTATGCACATATAGTAAACAAGCATCATATACATTCTTAGGATTGAAACAACATTACAGTGAAATAGCTAATGACAAATGTTGATAAGTTCTTTTTTGTAGTTGCTGATCTCATAGGCGTCTATGTATTGAAATGGCAAATTAAAACTAGTCTGTCGAGAAACTCAGACTGACACACTAAAATACTATTTTGGGATTGTAATGCTATCTATCAGAGATAAGCCATTATTAATCCATCCCAAGATTACACTGCAATGTCCGAGAGAATAACAATATAACTTCACATCTTGTGCAATAAAAAGTCATAGAAATTTTTGGTATACCTTGTAAATACAACCATAGAAATTTCATTGGAATAGTAACTTCATGAACTATCGAACATAAAAGAAATATAACATTCCACAACCATATAACTTTTAGTAAAATTTCCTCTCCTATCCCACAATGCATAAGTGTTAATATGTGGCTTAAATTAGTCACACATGTGACTTTTGTTAATTAGTCCACATAAACCCTTACTTGGTAGATTCCTATTTTGTCTCCAACACATAAATTCTTTTTACATTTTCATGCTTTTTGTGCCGTCACAGAAGTTTTTTGGGTGTAATAGAAATTTGAGTAATGTGAGTAATTTTTTTTTTCTTTTAAATCTTCATTGATCAGATTAATTTTTTCATACCCGCCCATGGACGTATGCTTCACGCCGAACCATGTAAATTTCTTTGATTAATCTTTACTTTTATTTTGTCTATTTACTTTGAATCTTGACAATTTGCATAACAACAAGAATGATGTATAACCATATTTCAATTTGAGAAATAACCGTATTTCTTTTGAAATAAGAATACTTTTATTCTAATCATGGAAGTTCCTTACCTGTCTAGACTCTAGATAATCTTGCTGGGAAAATACTGACGTTTGAAGATACATTTCTAGATCTCTTACTCCATGGGAATATTTAACCAACTATAGGTTAAAGTAATAAACTGCCAAAGCTATTTAGTTTGTCTGGAACAGATCAAACTCTAAAATTTTTAAGTGTTGCATAACTGATTAAAAATATTGGGAGAGTAGATTGCACATGAAGACAGGTAACATAATTCTAATTCGAAACATATCCTACCTGTTAATATAATAGAACTTTTAAGATATATGAGATAATTTGTTACTTGACATCAAATTTTGGTCTATCAACACTACCTTTCTACCTGGAAGAATGAATCCTCCAAAAGAATAAATGCAACAAATATTGAAAATTTTCAAGTGATGTTTTATTTGTTTCCAACTTAGCCTTTGAAGTTAATACCAACTCCTTCTTCTTCTCATATATGCCTCAGCAATCACCATTAACAAATTCGACCAAAAATAAAAATTCTCAGCTAATTAACATGTTTGGTTCGGTGAATTCTCTATCTGGGGACAGATTCCACTAAAAAAAAAAAAAAAAAGACTTATCTGAATGACAAATAAATATAGAAGAAAAAGTGATTTTTTTTTTCAAACATATAAAGCATTGAATAAAACTCCATGCCTCTTATCTCTAATTCTGCTGGTTTCACAGCAGTTTATTATCAATCAAACAAAATTTCCAATAAACTAGTTTCTTGACTATTTTAATCACACTTCTAAGATGCTACTAGTAATTGAAATCCACCGCTACGATTTATCATCATTGTAGCAACGACTCAAATAGTTATTGATTATAAATTTATAATTCACAAAATTGAACTAAAAACAGAAAAAAAAAACTAAGAACAGTTAAAACTAACTGAAATTATATACATTAATAATAATAATAATAATAATAAGAGAGAAAGAGAGAGGAGATTACCTTGAAACTGAAGAAAATTGAGAAACTAGAGAGTCTGGCCTCTGGATTGAAAAGCAGTTTCAGTAAAGTTGATAGAGAGTAGAAAAATGTACAAATTCAGAAAAAGAAAAAGAAAAAAGGCGCGTGTGTCGAAATAAAGAAAAAGTGAATTACCAGAGAATACGGGGAGAGTGAGAGAGAGACAGAAGAGAATAATAACTATGCATAGAGAGGGACGGGGAGATCGTCAATTCGGCATCCAACGTGTAAAGTGTGCTTTGAGAGTAGCAGTACAGTAGTAGCGTGTTGCGCCTGCCGGAAGTTGCTAATGTGTTACGTACGTTACTGAGATCAGATGATGCTATGGTTCGATCGGCTCACAGTCACTGTCCACTGTAACGCCTCCTATTCCTCATCAATGCAACACGTGGCGCCTCTTCAGTGCATCTCCTATGCTATCCTCGCCAATAGCCTCACCAAAATCACAGGATATTATAATTTTACGTACATTTTGGTTTCTTAATTAAAAAACTTAACTTTATTGAACCCACAATCAAAACAGCGATTTCATGTGATATTGGCCATTACCACTTGATATACAAGAGTTTTACATGACAATGACGAGAACTCGATTGGAAAACAATTACAAACTTTTTTCAAGTCAAGTCATTTTGAGGATTTATAGAGTAAACTTATTTCTAGTCAGAAACCCTACAACACTAGATTTTATGGTATTTTAAACAAAACCGTAGCATAGCAGATGAGGTATTAAAAACTTAGTGGGTAAATTATAGCAGATAAAGAGAAGTTGGGCTATCCAAAAATAGAAAAATAAAAAAGACAAGCTTTCACTATAATATTAGGAAAAGAAGATGACGACGTAGTCCACTAACTCAAATTAGCACACTGTTCCTACGTTAACATGAGCCTGAGCCAACCATAAATACTTAGAATACAACCTCATGGTACAGGGCAGTGGCCAGTCAAGGGTCTCTTCAGACCATCAAATATTACATAAATTATTTTAAACGCTGGAATGCCTTTGATTGGCCACTTTTAAACTCACTACAAGACCCTGAAAAACCAGGAGGTGATATGATTAGTAGCCGTTTTGCCATAACTGCTGGCTCTGCTTTGATGGTTGGGCTTGAGACCCACCCAGGGATCCATCTCTAGGGTTTTGCTGCTGGTGTTCCAGGGACATTCCTGTCTGGGAGTGGTAGAAATTTGGATACCCCAGTGCCCCAAAATGCTGTGATGGCTGCTGACCTTGCCGATACCCAGCAGGCTGCTGATTCTGCCCTTGGAAACTGTAATATGTACTGGCTGGAACAGCAGATATCGTTCGTGAACCAGGCCCGTGAACCCACATGGCTGAGTTATCATTCTGGCAGGACAGGAAAAACTAACTCGTGTCAAAAGAGGAAACACAGAAAAGAAAATTTGAAAACCACTACAACAATGCTTCATGTTTACAGAACGTACACATAATTATCCTATATACCTTGTTTGCCATAACCTTCAAAATGATCAACTAGTAAACAATTATACAGTATTTTTCTAAAGCTATTTTTCTTTCTGTGACAATTCCATTTCACAAGGCAACAATTTGTTTTAAATTCCTGTTAGGAACAAATGCCAGTTTTTCAATTGCATGACATTTCACAATGTTCACCCAAGACTTGTATAGATTACCTGTTGAAGAGAGATCAGATGATTGCTGTCTTTGTACTGGGAACTTAGAACATCATCGTAACCAATGGTCGTTCCTGCAGGGGCAGCTGGAGTATTCAGAGGGAAGTTTCCACCGGGAATGCTAGTTGAACTCCCAAACCCATAGCCAGAGGCAACAGCAGCAGACTGAGGCAAGCTGCTGACAGAAACACTATTTTTATACTGTGGGAGCACTGCTGCCAGTGACTGATGGTATGTGTTATTACCAGCAAATGTTTGCTGAAAAGCAGAGGGCATATATGTGTAGCTCTGAGGCAAGAAAGGATAACCAATCATATTGGCAAAATGACCCAAAGGGAGAGTAGGCTGGGAATAGGGGTGCACAGCAAGGTGTTGCGGCAGAGCAGGTCCTGTGGCAACGTTGGCACCTGGCAGGGTCTGTGGAGTTGGCTGAGGTGCAGAAATACTACTAGCTCTCAATGCCTGACCATGAATACAAAGGAAATCAGAACAAAAAAAGTAATAATTAAAACATCTTACAGTTTCAACACCTTTTGAACTATATTTCCTATGCAGCAGCCACTGATAGTCTCCTATCACAAATATCATATTCTTGCAACAGGTCAACATGGCAAAGTAAAAGTTTATTTTTTTAGAAAGTCAAACAGAGCATTGACTGAGGTCATCACACAAGAATGTTACCCTCGTATAAAATACAACCAGATCAGAGTGAGGGTATTCTGAAATAAAACGGATAACAGTCCAACAATTGATACACGAGTTATATACCTTTATAAAGTCCTTCGAGTCAGTATTCTAATGCCTTTTAAGGTACTAAATTTGGAGTCATGCAGAAAGAGTTCTTATAAAATTTCCATAGCTTCAGACAGACTAGTGCTACCCAGTCTACCTCCACTTGCTTCTGTCGGTGGGTTTTTAGTTTCCAACAAGTCTTATAAGCTGTAATTTTCTGCTAAGCTAAATAGTCATGGATTGACATTATTTTGATCTTTAAAATTTGAGTTTGTATATACCATAACTCATCTATGTTTGGGGGCTTTTTCAAACTTGCTACTGTATACATCTACAAAGCTGCAACTGTTTCAGTCTTAAGAGGAGATTTTCCTACTCAAAATGTTAATCTCTTTTGTATTTCCATTGCGTGGTTAATTTCTAAGCTTACATTTCTTGTTGGACTACTCTAAGAGGTAGAATTTGTATCCTTTGGAGTTACCTCTTTGGCAGTGACCTTTTCTATCTTTGTTAAGTGTGGTTGGGCTCCTATTTCCGTGTGTCATTCATTGTTCAATGCCAGAATAGGATATATATACTTCATAAGTCTATCACCTTCTTAGATGTATGTCTAACACTAATGTTTCAGCACTTGTATGTATATCTTTCTCTAATATTGCTGGAATAAATTGATTCCTTAATAGTTACTTTATAGACAATACTCAGCAATTTAAATTGTATAAAATATATAACCTCGCAAATAAACCTATTCCTCAATAAGTGTTATAAACTGAAAATGTTTGATCAGATAAGAGCAAAGACAGCACCTCCGGCATAGACATGGTTGGACCACTAATGGAAGAAGCTGAATTGCTGTACTTAGTGGGCATGGATTGTGTGACAGGAAAGGGTGAGTACTGAAGGTCAGGCTCCCTTGCGGTCTGGACAGTTGACGCCAACAAAGTGTTGGGTAATGAGTTTGTATATGCCTGCAGTAAAGACAACCTATAAGGAGACATTCTATGGAAACAAATTTGTACCCAAATCCTTGTAACTGAAGTTAGCATAATATATTGAAAGCACAATCAAGGCAATGATACAAAGCACAATTGCAGCAGCATAAATATTAATATCATAAATTCAATATGAACAGTTGTGATAAAGTGACAAAGACATTCCAATTTATTTCTTCAACACAGCCCCGCCGGCGCCATGAGACTTTTTTATTTTTTTTCTTTTAAATAAAGGCAGTTTTTATGTTCATATTGACAAAATATAATTACTACCATACACCATCCCGCCGTCACAATTATTTCTACTACAGACAATCAGTATACAAATTTCTACAATAATATTTGTGACACCGCATTAAAATTCTCAGACACTTTAAATATACTTAAAGAGTCATAATTTCCTATAATTTAAAACCAAGATCGATACTAAATGAGCATTTTTTAATTATAATTTCTTCAGGAATCAAGTCCGGCTTTGGACACAAGTTTTAGTCAGTGATCCATTTTTTTATTATATTATTTGATACAGGTCTTAAAATTCGTAAATTTCACAAGACAGAACTGTTAGTTTGTTATATTACCATCACATTTGAGAAAGAAGCAAGATTCTGCATCTGAGAGCTTGCTTGTGGATGGGCAAATGCAGTATTCAACTGTTGGGCATTTTCATAAGTATAACCAGGTCCAGATGAAGGAAATGGATATTGATTCTCCTGAGCAGCTTCAGGGGTTTCCTGCTTCAACACCTCCGGTTGTGAAACTGAAGGGGAATCATAATCCCCAGAACTCGCAGTGGGCCTATGAACTATGTTTGCATCTGACGTACTTCTGAGATGCTCATCCCCATAATACTCGGGATTTCTGCAAGCAAACAAATTAAGAAAATGGTCAAGAAACGACAAGAAAAATGCAGAAGATCATAGTCATACGAAAGGCATACCTAGTTTCTGAGTGCCCAATTGGCGAAGCATCTGCTGCTTCAGGTGTCTCCTCCAAGTTATTCTTCAGAGGCCTCGATACAAATGGCCCAGAAAAAGCAGAACCAATGCCAGATCCAAAGCTTCCAAAGCTCAGGTGTGTACAGTCAGGAGTATGGACTTGGAGGTGATTTGGTATTATTACAGAAGGGTTATCCTCTTCAGGTGGCTCCCCCTGCTCATCATTCTGTATATTAAGTTGCTGCAGTTTTGCAGTCATCGATGAAGTGCCATCATTAGCTGAAACAAAATAACATGAAAGAAACCATGAACTCCTTGGAAAGACCAATAAGCAATAACATAAAAAAAAAATAACAAAAACAAAAACAAACATAAACATCAATGCCGAAGAAGAAATACATAATACCAAAGAGAAAATCAATCATATCTTATGCTACATCATTCATTCAGAAAAATCAACTATCAAGATATGCAGGAAAAGTGACGCCAAGTCTAAAGGAGATTGGTGCACATTATTTTTTAAAAAGCATTGTACATATCTTTGGAGGAAGAACAACCAAAACATTACAGCAAAAAAGAAAAACTCAAGTATGAAATCAAATTTCAACGTTAAAAAGTGATATATCACAGTATTGGAATGGAGAAAAATAAATCAATCTAAAAAATATGGCCAATTTGTTTCAACCACATTAGAATAAATTTGCAAGAAAATAAAATATTTCAATGAAAAAATAAACTGTAACGCAAATGGGAAACCTCATCTAGATATCAAGTATCATACTCACCTTCATCATGCTCAAAATGCCTCTGAGGCTGGTAGGAACCCATGTTATTATACAAATTATGATCAAAAAGAGATGATCCTCCAGAATTATCCTCCTGAATATTTCTACTCGACACAGAAGCAGATGCAACATTGTTCGCGCTTGGATATTCACCGGAAACATCTTCTTCCACCTGAACCTCATCTAACTGGGACTGTATATGTTGATCAGTTCTATCCACAGACAAGTTAGATGGATTGGCATACAGCTCAGAGTGTTGAGGTGCATCTAAGACAGATGACACAGTTGGTGGCTGCTCAATTGAGGGCCATTCATCATTAGGATCTGTAGCAACCTCCTGCTCAGTACCTATCTCTGACTCCTTGGAAGCATGATCATGTGATGAATGCAAATCATGATGCGAAGCTACTGGAGGTGCTACAACATGGCGATTATTAACACTCTGGTGAGCTGAACTCTGCATTGCAGGAGCCTTGTTCTGTGGCCTACCCATCTTCACAATATCAGCCATTGATACTTGACCTGGGACCCCCATCCAGGCAGATTGAAATCCAGAAGATGGCTGAGACGATAATGAAATTCCATCACCTGAGCCTACAGTCAACATTTTACTTTCTGGGGCCACAAAATCACTGCAATAGATGTAAAAAATGCACATGAGAAACATAAATCTCACCATCACATACAAATTAACATATTGGAGAACATAATGAGATCACATTCGTGATTTCCATCCACCAAGCAAGTAAATATAAATCTACACCATTTCTCTTCCAAGAAAGTCCAACACTTCAGCTATCAAAAAGTCATTTCAACTAAATAGAGACAGCATTTCGGCTGCTGTAACCTAGAGAGAGTCTTTTCTTTTTGTTTTGTGAAGGTTACTTGTATAAGCCTATCTTTTGGCTTTTCTGTTTTCATTTTGCTGCTGATCCTAACAGTTTTATGAGCTAGGATTGGCTTATCCTCCTCCTACACCTGTATATGGTTCCTTGATTTATTGAAATTATGTTGTTTTGTTCAGAAATAACAAATAATAATAATAATGACAGAATTTCAGTTTCTCAAATATCAGAAGCAGATGTGCATTAATTTGAGGTTTTAACAGAACTAACCCTTGGGATGGAGGTCGCCAATTCATATTATTTGCCACCATACTAGATGCAGTAGATGAGGAACCTGCATAACCATGTGTTCCGTTTTCCTTCTTATATGCAGGTTTACTGTGTAAACTGCCAGAATCTGAAGAGACAAAGAAAATCTGTAAGAACGTGTGATTCAAGATCAAGATAAATTTCAAACTAAATAATGCTAGACTATAATCCAAATTGACATTATAGCATGTTCTTACCATTAGAGCCGAACTGGAAAGAACCACCTCGTCCAGCATACCGATCTGCACCACCCCTACCACCACGGTTTGAGGTGTTACTAGCACCACGAGACCTAGATTCAGTTGAATCCTTATTCTGAAGCAATAAGAGAAGTGCAAGTGAAAAAACAATGACAAGAAGAATCGGAACCAACAATTTGCGATAAAATAGAAAAAAACCAAAATTGCTAGAAGAAGCTAAAAGAAACTCCTAAGCAATTACAAAAACATGAACATGTCAAACTCAAGGACAAAACTAAGATGTTAAAGCAACTTACAATCAAAAAATTTATCTTTTAGATTCATAACCAATAAGCATATCATGAAAACGCATTAATCGCACTCCTTTTACCATCTAAAATCTCAAGCATCACATATACACAACTAACACACAATCCCGAACCAAACAAATAAATAACTCAAAAGTTTAACAGTAAAACAATAAGACATCTAAATTTTAAAAAGAATAACATTTAAATCAAATAAGCCACAAGCAATGGAAAGTAAATAAATTGTAAATAGTAATCAAATTTAATAAAATTCAACAGTCAAAGAAACAAGTAACAGCATAAGTTCGCATATATTACATGAGTGTGCACCTCTTTTCTCTTGTCTCTTTTGCTTTTCACCTCGTGAAAAGGATCTACACAGTTAACAAACTTTGTATCAGAAATAAAATCGAGCCGAAAACAAATATACAAACACCACGGAAAGTAACTGATAACATATCGAACAAAGGGAACAATATCTCAATCAATGTCACCACGTCCTATCCGTGCCCAGACACAGTCACATATGAATATGCTTGTATTTAAATACTGTTGACAACATCGACAATCACTAGTCCCACTTTAAAAAAATCTACTTTTAACTACGTCGCTCCAAACCTCCTCAGTACATCACTCAAAAACTATGCAAAGAAAAAGCCCTAATTTTGTAAAAGCTAGGGTTGCTAAGAAAACTTTGATATTTCATGATTTAACAATTTTTATTAAAAAAAAAAAGAGAGAGGGAGAGACCTTGAGCGAGGAGGCGATTAACGGCTTCGTTGGGGTCCATGTTACACTCTTTAAGCATAGCGTAGATCTCCGCTTCCGGGCAGTTAACAATCTCCTTCAAACTCTGGACAATCTTCCTGGACCCAGCCGGGATTGATGAAATACCATTATTCCCCTTCCCGACGCCGACCCCTCCGCCGCCACCTCCCTTGCCACTCATTTTTTCTCTCCCACTCAGATCTGACAACGATTCGCAACGGTGTCGTTTGTCCGCTCGCTTTATTCGCTTCGGCTGCGACGAGAAGAAGAAGCAGATATATGTATGCTCTCTCTTTCTCTCTTTATGTCTCCGTCTGTCTTGCACCGAAAACCCTCTCTTTCTCTCTCTTTCTTCTCTCGCTTTAAACTCAACTTTTTCTCTCTCTATGGGTTCAATTTTTTATTTTTTTTAATTGGTTTTTTTAATAAATTACACCTTGATGCCTGAGATATCTCTAATTACAATAGAAATTAACTTTTATTGAAATTGATATCTGGCCACCACGTCATATACATTGAGTCGTTGATTCTAAAAAAAAAAAAAAACCTTTGACCATTAAAAAATAAAATGACCAATTTACCCCTAATTAAAATATATAAAAAAAAATACATTCTAAATCTCCACGATCTAAGTGGATGGTCAAAATATATTCATTAAATAAAATAAAATATTTTAAAAAACCAAAAACTAAATAGGAGATGGACGATGTAGATTTATTTTATAAAATTAAAAAATTTGACGAGATCCAGATTGGATATCTACAGGCTACAGCCCATCTACGAAGAGGATACGATGGGGTCGGTCCATGAATTTTCCCTCGGGTCGACAGAGATTAGCCCTCGAGTGTAAAGGTAGAAGGGCGCTTGACTTTAAGACCCACCAAGCTTACGACCGACTTGAGTGGTCTTTTGTAGAGAAAATGATGGAGGCTCTTGGATTTTCACCCGTTTGGATTACTAAGATTATGTCTTATATCACTTATGTGTCTTATTGCTTCCTCGTTAATGGCCAGTTTTGCGGATTGGTCAAACCAAATAGAGGGTTAAGGGAAAGAGATCATTTACCACCTTGCCTTTTTCTTGTGTGTGCAGAGTGATGTTATTGTTATTTAAGAAAGCTTAAGATGATAAAGCTGTTAAGGGGGCTGTATTGTGGTGAAAACAATCCAACTATATCACTTCTTTTCTTTACCGATGATAGCTTATTTTTTATTAAGGTAGCAAAGAAAGGTTGCGAAACTCTCAAAAGGCTTCTGGATTACTACTCGAAGGTTTCTGGGCAACTTGTCAATTATAACAAGTCAACAGTGTGCTACAGTAGAGGAGTTTCAGTGGTTGATAGGGATACAATGACTCACCGCCTTGGAGTTCGGTTAGTTGATTGCCATGAGAAATACATTGACCTTCCTAGCTTTGCAAGAAGAAGTAAACAAAACCTTTTTAATGCAATTAAAGATAAAGTTTGGGGAAGCTTCAAGGTTGGAAAAACTGTTTGTTCTTCGCGGGGGTAAAGAGGTCTTAATCAAAACTGTTATCCAATCGATTCCAGCCTACTCAATAAATCTTTTTATGTTATTGGTTAGGCTTATTCAGGAGCTACACCAACTGTTTGTATGGTTTTGGTTGAGCTCTAATGAGAAGAAACGTAAAATCCATAGGTGTTCTTAGGACAAGCTTTGTGAAAAAAGTCATCGATCAATCTTGATTCATTTATTTTTTACAATTTTATTTTATTTTAAAAAATTAAGATAAAAATGACCATATTATCTTTTGACTATTGGTTGACCATCAACTCTAACGGTTAACTAGTTAGTCAAATGTGTTAATGTGTAATTAAAGTTAAATTCATGATTTCATTATAATATGGGTAAACGTTAGGATACTCTATTACAATTCGCTCTTTTATTAGGAAAGAAAATTATTGAGATGGGGTATAGATAGTGTGTGGGGATGGAGCCTCAGTTTCCATTTATAGAGATATATGGATTCCCAGAGCAAGTATTTTTAAAGTTTTATATTTGTGCAGACTGGACCGTCATTCATAAGTGAACTACCTTAAATTTACTATTGGTGGCTAGAATAAGGAGCTGGTTCAAGACAATTTCACTCAAGATGATGCTGATTTGATCTTAAGCATACCTTGCAGTCGTAGTAGGAATTCACATCTCCTTGTAATGTAAAAAAATCAAAATTAAATTCACTCATTATTTAAGTGGTATGCACCTTCCTTATTATATTTGTGGTGAAGATTTTAAATCTCATCATGTTCAATTATCAATACGTATAAGTTTGGTCTTGGCATTAACGCCATTTTATAAATTTAAAATATTTTTTCATAAACTATGCCTACTTCCTATAATCTAGGTTTTTTCTTTTAAAGAAACTAAATGATGGCTACATGGAAAAGTGATGGCATAACAAAATTACTATAGGGAAAGCATTGAACCCATCTACTTAACTTCTTATACTTACATTTTTAAACATGAAAAGGCTACAAAAATGGATGCATAAAAAAGTTAAGAGGGTGCCGATATTATCATACATAAATATGATTTATATATTTATTTTATAAATACATCCATATTTAAAATTTAACAATTAAATTATTACTATAAGTATTCATTATAATGCAATAGTGTCCTTATTAAAATTAATTTACTTATTTTTACACAAATTATTTGTAAACCCTTTTAAATTATTATTGCACCCAATTTAATTCTTACATCATCATATTATTTGAAAAATATATAAACATTAATTTCTTTTTATGAATTCTCAAAAAGATTATTTTTAAAAGAAATTAATATATACATCAACTATTAAAAATATATTAAGGCTGACATTCAAGAATTGACTTATCAACTTTACAACTTTATCGTTGTTTCAAATTTATACTGATTAATTTGTCAATATTGACATTCCAATAAAAGTAAATAATATACTTAATTTTTTTACCAAAAAAAAAACTTATGAATAAATATCAATCTACGTCTCACCCTCTTTTTCTTTTTTTAAATTATGTCTCATTTTTGTTTAGCAATAGAATTCATAACCAGACCAAAAAAATAATCATGTATTTCATGAAAAAATTTAAGGGAGGAGACACGACTCGAACTCACAACTTTAAGATGTAAATATAAAGGCAAAACAACTGAATTAATCTCATCTTGATAAATTATATTCAAAAGTTAATAGCTATATTTATTTGATATTTTTAGTTTCCCAATAAACTTTACTAATTTATACGTAATCTTCCTATAGATGTATTTTGATGATTTTAAACTTTATCAAGAAAAGTTAAATATCGTCGAGACTTGAGTTTGATATGTATCCACAATTTTTTTTTCAAAAGGATGTTTTCACGTTAATTTGATCCCGTAACATTAATATTTTACAATTTCATTACACAGCAATACTATTAAAAATAATAAATAATATTAAAATCTTTTTATACTTCAAATAATTAGTGCACTTTCTATTACGTATATACAAGTTTAATTAACTTATAGTGATTGATCTCGTTAGTTTCAGCAGATCCTAACCTGACCAATATCAAACTTTAAAAAGAAAATGTAAAATGATATCGATACATAGACAATATCTAATATTTGAGAATCTTCTTAGCATGCGTCCTTACATTAATTATTCATAATCTAATATTCATAATAAAAATATACTATTTAAGGATTTTGTTTCTCTTTATTGTGGTTTTAGATGTATTCTCTCGTTATGAGATTAAATATTTGAACTGCACGTATTGAGTGGTTGATCTTGGTAGGTCATTTCGACAGATTTAGTGATTGATCTTGATATGTTATTTCGGTATAATTATAAATAATTGATCGTTCCGATAAATTTATGATTAATTATATAATTGTACATATATATTTTTTTAAAATAATTAAATTTTATTTAATTCAATATCTCCTAATGAATCACAACTATATTTCAATTCGAAGAAATTACAACTAGCTATCCCCCACGGATTCCCATTATAAATATTGAGAATACAACAAAAGCATGAACATTACAAAACATCATTGGAAATGGCAAGGTGGTGTTGTTCTCGTTCAACGGTAGAATCTAAATAGGATTTTTATCCAACGAGTGATTTTCATTAATTAGGTGGAGAGCTTATCCAAAATTAAAGGGAAAATTTTATTTTGATCCTTAAATAATTAGCTTTTCATTATTGTTTAATAGTATCTGTAGTTTTAGTTTCCATATCCCTAAAATATTATAAATTTATCAATTTAGTCCTTTTATTAATTACACTTAACTGTATTAGGGGTATTTTAATCTTAAGACATGCTAATATATAATATTTTGATACATATTCCTTTTATCATTGGATATATATAATTGAATAAATTAAATTTTTAATAAATGAATAATAAATAATATAAAAAATTAACAAAATAATATTAAAAAAATAAAAATAAATAAAGTCACCTTGCCAAAGTGGCCTCCATTAATTTTTTTTTAAAAAAAAGATTTCTATTTTTTTGAATAATTTTTAATTTCATTGTTATATAAGATAATATATATATTAAAATAAATTTGAAAATAAATCACTTTTATTTTCACTTATTCTTTCTAAAAAAAAACTTATTTGTGTTGTTCAATTTTTTAAATTTGTTAAAATTTCTATATTTTAATGTTTAATTAGGTAAGTAGTTATTTTTAATTTTTTTTAATCTTTTTAATTATTGTTAGGGAGTTTTTTTGTGTAATTATTTTAAATAGTTCATTAAAAAGATAAAATTATATAATAAGTAAATTTATAATTTTTATCAAGTAGGGGGTAAATAAGTCTTTTACTATTAATATTTCATTATTACGGGTAAAATAGTTATATATCATTTATTATTTAGTTTAACTGTTAAAACTTTAGTCGAAGAGACTAAATTAACGAATTTCTAATAATTTAAGGGTTATGGAAACTAAAAATATAAAAATTGTACCAAAAATAATGAAAAAAAGGATCATAATAAAATTTTCCCAAAATTAAATGACCAAAAAATCACTCGCTGAAGTGGCGACAGTGCGCTCTAAAAAGCGACTGAGGGGTTCCCAATCCAGTCCACAGGAATTGAAATGATTGTGTTTATCCTATGTACTGTGCTATTAATATAATAATATTGATATTATTGGTCAAGCCGGAACGTGTCCAAATCTAGAGAAAAAGAGCAACAAGTAGGCAGGTGATCTACCTATAGATACCATGAGCTTACTAAATAAAGAATAATTAGGTATCTATCTTCGGCTGGGATGGCCCACTGGACTTTTGGGTCAAGTCCAACCAAATTATATCGGCCTTTTTAAAAAAAATTAAAAAATTTGATACGTCATATGTCAGAAAATTGTGGAAATATATCCATATTAAGTTCCACTAGTGAAAAAAATAAATAAATTATAGTACTAACATTTACTTTTATATTAAAAATTGTCTACTAATATTTATAATACTAAAATTTGAGGCAGTTTGAAGGAACTTGTGAAGCTCCAACCACTAAAATCCATTTTATCTGACACGTTATAGGTTAGAATATTGCTGAAATCTACCAAGATTAAATTCTATTAGCACGACCAGAATATATTCTTCCATATCAAAAGTTGTTTACCTTAACAATATTTATAATACCAAAATTTAAACCTTGGTGGTTGAGAGTAAGCTTATCAAGCTGGAACAACCAAAGCAACTTACCTTTGAACCTTTTATTTTTTTATTATTTTTTTGATTGACTTGTTTTAAAGTGAATATTTTATACCGTGGCCATATCTTGTATAGTAAGTGGGTATTGGGTTGGCAAAAATTTAGAGAAATCTTGTGGCAGTTCGGGGCTCTCCATATTGGAAGGTTGGTGGAAATACTTGTGGCGCCTTCACATCCATCTAAAAAGTGAAGCTGTTCATTTAGCAATGCTGTCTTAACTAGCTGCTTTTGTTTAAAAAGGTCTAGATATTGAGGTAATGTGTACTTTGTGTGGCTTGGTTCCTGAAATAGCTATGCATGCTTTTTGGGGCTGTCAAAAGCTAAAACCGGTTCGTCGTGCTTGTGGTCTGGTTTCTCACATATCTGGCATTGATAAGTCTCATTTCTTTGATTTTATTGTGTTGTACAAGATCCAGTTGAAGGTTGATGAGTTCGAATTGCTTTCCTATGTTTTGGGGAGGATATGGTTTAGTAGGAATATGGTGGTGCATGGCTTGTCAGCTCTTCATTGTGATGAAATAGTGGTCTGATCTGCTGATTGATTGCTTGATTTTCTAAAGTTTGATGACCAGTCTTGTTCCTCTTCTAGCTCCACAATGATCCAAATTAAATGGAACCCCTGAGCTGTTGATATGGTGAAATTGAATACTGTTGCAGCTTTAGATTTTGTCAATAATTTGGTAGGTTTTAGTTTGATTATTCGCAACCATGCGGGTCAAACGGTTGGCTCTTCTTGGCAGTGTGTTTCAGCTGATTACTCTCCAGCTATAGCAAAGGCCATTGCCATCTTTCAAGGTCTTCAGTTTGCGAAGGAGATTGGCGTGGCTTTAGATATTATTGAATCCGATGCTTCTTCAGTGGTTGGTCTTGTTAATGGTAGAGATTTTTTTTTTTAGTTGATGAGTTTTCTCTCCGCGTCGAGTCGTTAATTCCAGCTGATTTGCTAGTATAGTTCGGTTATTTTTTCTGTTTAGTTTTAATATATTTCCTTTATTAATAAAATAAAATAATAATAATTAAAATAAATTATTTATCTAAATGATGTCCAATATAATTAGAAGGTAACCTGATGATACAGTAGCTATCGTTTCAAAAAAAAATAAAAAAATACAGTAGCTATAATTAATTTGCCACGTTAAAAAAGTAAATATATAAAATTGTTTTTTTTATTTGTTTTTAAAAAACAACTCTTTAACATCCAACCCAGCAAGTTGAAGCAAAACAGTTAGAGAAGATGAGGATCACACTCCTCCACAACACCCCATCTTCACTCCCCACTCTCCCTTCATCTCCAACTCAAAAACCAAACGTCGTCCGTGCCACCACCACCACCACCAACAACAATTGGGCCAAGAAAACACTACTCAATGTTCTAACCGGAGCTCTCTCATTCAATCTCCTCCTCTCTTCACCGTCTTCGCTTGCACTGGAATCTCCCTCCGTACAGCCATTGACGCCTGCCGCCGCCGCTTCTTCTCTCTACCAGGATTGTCGAGAGGGAGACGACTTAGAACCAGAGGCCGAGAAGCAACCTGAAACTGTCACCAACGAGGGAATTGTAGAGGAAGCTTGGCAGATTGTTAATGACAGCTTTCTCGATACCGGCCGCCATCGCTGGACTCCCGAAAACTGGCTGGTAATTTCATCGCTCTATCTGTAAAAATCGCTAAATTATATGTTTGCGTGTGTCATCCTATTTTTAGTCACGAAGAAATGCGATTCTTTTTAGTGTTGAATTATTGCTTTGATTACTATGTTATGTTATTCTAGTTTTTGGTTATTGGTTCTTGATGATGGATTACTGTATATGTAAATTCATTTGTCGGCAAGTGTATAAGAATTTTTTTGCCTTTTCGATTTAGCGAAAACGGGAAGATATTTTGAGTACTTCGATTCAGACAAGATCGAAGGCGCATGACATGATTAGAAGAATGTTGGCCAGTTTGGGCGATCCTTACACTCGTTTCCTTTCACCTGCTGAGGTAATTGGTGATTTGGTTCTTTATTATTTGTTTTTGGTATCTTTTATAGTCAAAGGTATATAAGCACCATTTCAAATGTTAAAGCAAATGTTTAATTTACTTGGTTTCAAAATGATCGTTCCAATGAAGAATTTGACACTAGTTCACATTTAAATTTACTTTTTTACTTTACCAGAGACCAAAAAGAATTTAGAGGGAATGATAAATTCATTATGGCTCACTTTGAGGGGCGATTAGTTGAAAAAGAGTAATAAGACTCAACGTTAGTTTATTATTCTAACAATTCTGCAAAAAGTTGAAAAGCTATGACATACTGGAAACAATCTTTTATTCTGAGTTTAAGCATATTGAATTGAATTTTTGTCAGAGTACTACAATTTTCTCGATTATTGACTTTCTATTAATTAATTATTTTCTTATGTATTGCACTTGTGAGAATTTTCATTGGTTGAAGAATTTAGCAGGTTAAGTATCATATTCACTATCACAAAGAGACTTCTGAGTTCTTTCCAGAATTTAAAAGTTAGCTCAAGTAATGTTGTGAAGTTTGCAATGCAGATTTGTACTCTGGAAATTTGAAATTTTGTTTTACTGTAAGTTGCAGATTTAAACAAAAATTGGGATGGAAGCAGTTAATTGTTAATTAGACTTGATACAGGGAGCAATGCAGCCATCATAAAAAATTAGCATTCTCGAACATAAGCCTTGACAAATTGAGTACAATTTTAGTGTTTTTTTTCCCTTAAATTCCTTTTTTACTCAATTGTTAAAGACCATTATGCATCTTCTTTTTCTTTTCTTAAATTTAGAATATGATAGTCCTCATTTTATGATCCGCGGAGGAGTCCTTTATTTGACTGATTGTATTTTACTCATTTTACCTTCTTCGTTCTATGAGTTCGTCCCATATTGTCTTAAATTTTTTATTATTTTATTTGTATGCACGTCTTTACATGAAGTGTTATCACCTTACTGTACACTATTGACAGACCTTTCAGTTTCTTATTACATTGCATATATCACTTTTGTTGCTGTTGAAAGTTCTCCAAGATGGCGAGGTATGACATGACTGGTATTGGAATAAATCTTAGGGAAGTTCCAGACAATAATGGAGGTGTAAAACTGAAGGTACTAGGACTCATACTAGATGGCCCTGCACATACTGCTGGTGTGAGACAGGTAATATAGCCAAAGCTAAAGTTGCAATAAGCAATCATTTGCTTTGTTGTTTTATCTCTCTTTGTGCCTCAACCCTTTGTTTGTCATTGGTATTATATATTTCAATTGGATATGGTTATTGTTATGTCCTAACTACTGCTCTAATATGATCTTTACATTTATATAGTGTTCATCTATCCAGTATTTGTTTGTATAAGAAAAATGATCACTGATTCACTGACAAATTAATTATCTTGGGTGGTTTTCAACTACATTTTGAGCTTGCTCACCCAAGATGCTAATCACATGATAATGTTTCTAGGTGCAAATATCTGTAGCATGGGTTTGATTTTGATAATAAATTGTGGGAAAACTTATCCATATGAAACATTAATGTAGCAGAACAGAAACAAAAATTCAATTGAATTGTAACAAGGGTCGAAGATTGAATTTATAAGCCTTCTCAAACTACTCCTTTTAATAGAAATTTCACTGCAGACGTGTCTGTGTATTCGGTTATGCAAGCGAAAAGGATTATATACATGCATATATGATAACCTTGTTTATCTCTATAATCCTCCATGACTTTTCATTTAACTAATGTCAGCTTCTACAACAAAATCATGCAATCCAAATACCTTAGTGTATTGCCATAAGCATTTAGAAATATAAGCCATTTAGTTCTGACGTAGTTCTTTTTCTGATGGGTGAGCCGTGATCCCCCTCTCCTTTTCCATAATGTAAATTCTGTCACAGATGCAGTTTGAACTGGAAGATTTCATTATTTATCTGCATATGCTTTTTACTAAATTCCACCTAGACAATAGTCCTTCTGGAGATTCTATTTGTGTGTGTGCCTATGTTTCATGCGATTGTTTTTTTTGTTGCTAATATAATTGAGTTTTAATGTGATATATATCATTACCATCATTCATCATTCTCTTGATAGGGTGATGAAGTCTTAGCTGTCAATGGAGTAGATGTGAGAGGGAAATCTGCTTTTGAAGTGTCATCTCTGTTACTAGGTCCCAATGAAACATTTGTGACAATTGAGGTTGTGATTTTAAATTGGCTTCGAAATCAGAGTATCTCTATGTCCAGTTTTGTTGTATCTCTTTTTTAATGATGGTTGAGAAGTCCATACTGTGAATCCAGGTCAAGCATGGCAATTGTGGACCTATTCAATCACTAGAAGTCCAGAGACAACTTGTTGCTCGAACCCCAGTATCTTACCGGCTGGAACAAATAGACAATGGCACCAATTCTGTTGGGTATATACGCCTAAAGGAGTTCAATGCATTGGCTAGAAAAGATTTGGTCACTGGTAAATGTCCATATATTGTCCGTAATAATAAATTATCTTTAACGTACTTTGTAAAAAGCTTTTGAAGTTGTGAGAATTAATTGACAATATAGTGACTAATTTCATTTCTCAATTTAATGAACTGTGATTAAATTTGTTGAAATGAAATTGACAAAGCACCCCAAAACTGCGTTATAATTTGAATGCCGCAACCCTCTCCCTCTCCACCCGTCCTGTATTTAGTCTCAATAACTGTTTCACAAGCTGGGTTTCTTTGAGATTCTGGTAAAATTATTTATGGTCATGGTAGGTTTCTCTCATGCAGTTTTAATAAGGAAAATATGACTCATGCAGCAATGAAGCGACTTCAAGAGATGGGTGCTTCATATTTCATTCTGGATCTTAGAGATAATCTTGGCGGACTAGTTGAGGTATGTTTGCTAAATTGACCTTTGTGTTGAGATGTCATCGAATATGGAGGCTTGATGATAGTCAGTCTCTCCCTTTCTCTCCCTTTCTCTCCTTTTTTTTTTTTGGTGGACTAAGCAGTTTGATGAATGATGATAAGTCGCTCCCATTAATATGTGATTTTTGTCAGATCTTTACTGTTTGTTTATTAGTGATATATTTGTACCTTGTCAAAAGACCATACAGTTTCGTTTTTCTATGGCTACCTTCAAACTATGGTAACTGTAATTTTCAGTAAACATCCCAACTATAAACCACATACATTATCCCTCGGAGAAACTTAAAGTTCAAATTTGGGACAATTTTACATTTGTGACTGAGGTGCCTTCAACTGGTATAATCAAATAGGAAGTAGGTTAGGCTTAGTCTGAGTATCCCTCTGACACCAAGAGAACACCCAGTCATTCTGAATAATTTTGTCTTGTAGCCATTTTACTCTTTATTTTTTATAATGGGGACATAAGTTATTAGCAAGGAAAAGCATGTCACAGGAAAAGAGGTGAAGAAAGAAATGAAACCTTTTACACTTCTAGTAGGCTATACTTTGTTCCACAAATTCAACTAATGAACTGAATCCCCTTCTAGCTTACATTACTCGTCGCCTGTGGGAAAATCCTATTGACGGATTAATTACGTAGTAGAAAAAGTGATTTGCTGTAATTTAGAGGAGCACAATTCCAGTGGCCACCCTGCAGCATTTAACTAAACTAATTACCTTTGTGTTGTCACAAAAATTAATTTTGATATCGGCTAATAGGAAAGAAACTCTTTTCGCTTCAAATGAGAAGTTGGTATCCCTTTAATTCCCTTATATAATTAGCTTACAGCAATTTGATTGGCTCGTAATCATATTTCTATAATGTAATGCATGTACTTTACTATGATTGTGTTTTGCAGCTTTGTGAATTTGATCTTTATCTTATAATTGTTCCAGGCTGGAATTGAAATCGCCAAACTCTTTCTAAATGAAGGGGAGACGGTGAGTTTATTTTTAAACTTTGAACTTTCTAGATGCATAATTTTCTGTTGTTCCTATCAGTGATCACCGTCGCCAAGAATGGCATAGTCGCAAAGCTTCGTCGTGCCATACAAACATATGATGTGCAAATTCATAGAAGTTAACAATTTTGTATGCTTTTCCATGATCCTTGGATCTTTCCATCAATCCACCCTTATAGATGGTGGAGCCCATTGAATGTTAGTTATTGATGTGGAGTTCTTTTCTTGGCCACCCATGGTTTCTTCTTTTCCTAAATTCATAAGTCATATAGTGTCCATATTATTACTGTGAAACAATCTAAGCAACTGATTCTATCAAATTAAGATGACATAATTTGCTCTTTTCGTTTTTTTGCTATACACAAGATTAATTTGCTTGTAGAGCTATCATTTTCCTTTTAGAATGACTTTGCATTATGTGATGCACAATCTTGAGTTCCACAACTTCTTTTTTTTTAACCAAACCAGCTTGTATTCATATAATTATATGAAGAGTGAGAATTTTGAGTTCTGCAACTGATATGTTGTCTGATGTTTTCTGCCGATGATGTATATGAACAGATTACTTATACTGTTGGAAGGGATCCCCAGTACCAAAACACTATTGTTACAGATAGTGCACCATTGATCACAGCTCCTGTAATTGTATGTACTTCTACATTTGAGATAAATGATGTTCTTTTTATTTCATCACTGTATTAAAACTTTAAAAGCAGGTTTCTTATTGTTGCAATCTGACAAGTCTCCTATTTAAAGCGTACTATTGTCAACCTGAGTCCTCTTGTTGCCTATGAAAATATGATAACAAAAAGACCTCTCATGCCAATTACCAAACCAACTGGAGTTCAGCATCATTCGTTTTGTTTGATAAAATACCAAGGTCAAGCTCAAATCTGAGTTTTCAAGAAAGTTGATTTCTAAGTAACTAATAGGACATTTATGAAAGTGATGAGTTAAGGTCTTCTTCA
>CM010618.1:2316665-2355936 GCA_003430845.1 Xanthoceras sorbifolium
TAAAAAAATTTCAGATTAAAAAATATTTTTTAAGTATGTGTTTTCATGATTTTTCATTTCTTAAATTAGAAAATTGAAAATTCTGTGAGTATTAATTTTCAAACAAATGTAGACATCCTTTTAGGTTGTTCAAGCAACTAGCAAAAATGAATTGAGCCCATCGTAATATATGCTTATAATATCATGAGAGAAACTTGGGTGTTGTAGGGTCATGTCTCGTATTGTAAGTATAACCGACGTATTATTCTGACCTAATTAAAATTTTCTCAAATAACAAATTAAAAACCAAATTAATTTTTTTAAAAGAGTAAATTAAGAGTTTTTTTATTTAATAAAAAAAAAGTAACTAAAATTAAGTGTTGTGATTTGTTTTCCTTTCTTAACCGAGTGGTATTGCCCACAACCATATTGATTGTGTCCATACCAAATGAGAGTGAGTAGTTTCAGGAAAAGGAAGGTGTAATTCCTAGAAACTCAAAAAGGTGAACCCACACTGATCTCTTTGAATTAAAAAGATATTCTCTTCCTTTTTTTTATAATTTTAGAATTTATGTACCTATTCTTGACATTTGAATAATTGAATGTGATTTTCACTCAATTTCCTGTCTCCAAAGGTAATATATTCGGGTTTTTTTTTTTTAAAAAAAAAATAGATTTTATTAAAGTGTAATATATATTTTTGAAGCAAAAAAAAAAAACCAATATTTTGTTATAATTTTCTAAAACTGAATAAATGAATTGACATATTTTAACTAAATAGGCATACACTTAATTATTTATTTTTTTGAAAGGGACATGCACATTAAAACAAATATTGATCTAGAACAATGTTGGTTCTTCTCATTTAAGTTAATATATATACTTATGCAAAAGTGTCCATGTTGATTAATTTTATTTCGGTGAAGTATAAACGCCACGGTAGTAAATGGCTCGTTTGATTATGTGATATTTAATTTGATTGGATTGAATTATATAAATTGAATATAACAATGGCATATGTTTAATGTACCATTGAATTTAGAAATGAGTTTGATAAAATTGAATTAAAATTAACTTCTAAATTAAATAAAAATATTTAAATCATACTAAAAAAAATTATTAATTTTTTTTAAAAAATAATAATAATAATTACTTCCAATAAATATATTTATAATTATTTTTAAATAAATAAAATAAATAATATTTTTTTTTATGTTTATTTTATATCTCACAAAAATTCAAACTAAAAAAAATAAAATCAATCGTAAACCACCTACATTTGTGGGTTATGATGAAACACAACAATACACCTAACAATGGATTCATAAACAAATTCGTTGTTTGTATCTAATACGCTTCCAAATACTCAAACACACCCTGAAGTGTATAAAAAACAATAATTTTTATCCAACCAACGTCCAGTTAGTATGAATTTTGGTATAAAAATATCATATGTACAAAAAAATTTGAATTCTTTGCATACCAAAAATAAAAGAATTGGCAATAGACTAAAACTACCCACTAATTTGATCAACACATACACAAGGTCTCTTCCCTTAGTGGTTGAAGGCCTCAAACTCCTCCAAACCACCAAGAATCAACACCTTATTTAGGCATGTAAATATATATATTCATACCATTCTCCATAAAAACGCAATTGTGTGGGTAGACCTCTCCTCAGTGTTAGGAGTAGACCCCTCCCGTTAAGTTGTCCGAATCGCAATCCCGGTCGGTTCCGATAGTCCTCTGACCCACAAAGTGTCATATGTGAGTAACTTTTCCCTATAACTATAAGTCTCCCCAACTCTAATGAGGATGATAATCCATCTTAAAAAATCTGTAATCTTGAAGATTAGCTAGACAATATCATCAACTTTATATTATTCTTATACCAGGAATCCTTTTTTTTATTTGCTGATCAGGGCAATTTGCATCCGTACTTAATACACTTCAATTATACTAATAATTAATATAAATCACAAAAGAATCACATTTTATTTTAACAATCCCTAAGCAGCATAAAAACCAAAAAAAAAAAAAAAAAAAAAAAATCTACCTCTACACACCTTTTACTTTTGATTCAGTCCCATAAAACAGTAGAAAGATTGGCATAAAAAGTGAAAGGAAATTGCCACAACATCACTCTCACAGATTAATTAATGTCAATATATATACCATGCAATATAAAACTCCAGATTTAAATTCCCCAACAGATTACTCTTTAACCTTTTCTCTTCATATAACTTTTCCCTCTTTTTGCACCTTCTCTTGCTTGCTAATTCCAACAACCCAATGCCTCCTTTCTCAAGTTTTCTTTTATTCTCATTTCTCTCTTTTCGTCTCTCTTCGGTCCAAGGAAACTTTGATTCTTCAAGTTTTATTTATATAACAGTTGCAGAGATGATGCATAAAACTCTTCTTTGAAATTCAACACCATTTGTGCTTCCCTTTGTTTTTTATATATCTTAGTTTCTACATCATTCTTCTGAACAAACTAGAAAAATTTCCACAATTTACAAGCAGCCGAGAGACATGGGTTCAAGGCTTCCTCAGTGTTTCACATTCTTCCTTTTGCATCTTTTCCTCAGTTCAGGTGATCATCTGCAATGTCTTTTTGAGGTTTTGGTTGCACCTAGGTGTTTAGTTTTCTTTTTAGCCTAGATATATGAGAGCCTAACTTGATTTCTATAGCAATGAGAGCCAAGTTTTATGATTAGTCTCTATTGCATTAACTCCTAGTCTATTCAACTGATTTTGCCTATGATTACAAACAAATTGAGTTCTCTTTCTTGTCTTTTGTGCTTGTAACTCTAAAGTTAGTAGTTTCAGTTACTTTATCCTATTAACTATAGTTTTCTTTAAACTAAGTAGCTGCTTTACACAAGGCTATTTTTGTTTCAAGTGAAATAAGAGATCACAAATGTTTTTAACTTTCCACACGCACACATACACGCGTATGCACACCTTACACATGTATGCTCAGAGACATGAGTGTATGCATAACCATATAAGAAGAGGCATGCATAACAAACCTTAAGCCTCAATCTGAGGTTAGGTTTCTCCTCTTTATCCATTTTCTGTTTTTGTGCTTCCCATCACGATATCGGTGCTTTCTGCAAGTGGTATGGCAAGGACAAACCATGTCTAACAATGCTTAAGATCTGGGTATAGAATATAAAACTTTGGAACCAAAGTCAGCAACTTCTTTCCATTTGTTCATGGTAAGGAAAAAGAAAAGAATAAAACTTACACAGCCTTTGATTTCTTCAGGTTCAAGTGTTGCAGAGAAACCTCCTCTGGAAGCAATCCATCAAAACAGAAAACTAGAATATCAAGAAAAGTGGATACCTTCATCACCTTCACTTTACACTGCCCAAATGGATACCACTGTTCCCATTGTAAACCCAGCTCCAAGTACAGGAACTCCTATAGTAAATCCAATATCCCCGCCATCACCAACCACAACAGGGCCAACCATAACCCCACCAATCCCGCCAACCCCAACCTCAACCACAACCCCGCCAACCCCGACCTCAACCACAACCCCGCCAACCCCAACCTCAACCACAACCCCACCAACCCCAACCTCAACCACAACACCTCCAACATCATCAGGTGGATCATGGTGTGTTGCAAACCCAACAGCTTCGCCAACTGCTTTGCAGGTAGCTCTTGATTATGCTTGCGGGTTTGGAGGTGCAGACTGTTCTGCAATTCAACCAGGTGGAAGTTGCTATAATCCCACCAGTCTCCATGACCATGCTTCTTATGCATTCAATGATTACTACCACAAGAATCCAGCTCCTACTAGCTGCGCTTTTGGAGGAACAGCACAGCTTACTTCCACAGACCCGAGTAAGATGTCTTCCTGAGGAAAGAATAATCAATTGCTAGAATTCAATTTTACATGCATTCTTTAGTAACCTTGACTAGATTCAAATTAAATTTGCTGACTCCTCCCTCAAATTGTTACAGGTAGTGGAAGTTGTCGCTATCCATCATCCACAGCATCAACTAGGTAACTCTTTCATGACCATCTTTTGTCAAATTTTCTTGTCAAAAATTGAACGCACAAAAGCCTCATTCATTTTTCCAAATACAGCACAAGTCCACCAGTTAATCCGACTCCACCTACAATGTCAACTCCGACTACAATGCCGACTACGCCAATAACCCCGGGCACAACCACACCTGACTCGACAATTTATGGTTCAGAACCAACAGGGCTCCCCAGCTCAGCCACCTCAGTGTCATGCAGCTTACTGCTCCTCTTCATGACAATTGGTTTGGTGGGGTCACTTGTTAATGAAAAGTATGTCTAAGCAGATGGAGAAATTCAATTGCAGCAGCAAGATGGAACTTCCTTCCGCGTCGGAACACTTGTTGATCTTTTAAGCCAGTACTGAGAATCAACAATGCGAAGGCCTTTTTTTCCCATCATAAGATTGATTACTATACTTCTATGTATGCATGTTAGTTCACAAAGTAGCCTGGGAGAATTGAAGAAGACTATAGAATTCCTTAGGTTCTTGTATTCCTAGACACATTAAAAGATAGCTACTTTCGATGTAGTTTTAGCCAAATAAATTATTAGACAAGCACATCCGGCGTTAAGACTGCTTTGTCAGTGAAGAAATTTATAGTTGATGTTAGCTACCACACATCAGCATCATTTAATTTAATTACCAAGATAAAAAAAAAAATATACGTTTAATATATAGAATTTAATTACCAAGATATTAAGTAATTGGTTTAAAGAGCCTGCAACAAGTAGACCGTTTTTTCACTCTTTTTGTTTAAAAATAAAAAGTTGTGTCTTTCGTGTGAAAAGTTCCAACAAAGGATACACTAGCAAATCTCCAAATAGATTCTTTCATTCACAAACACAGGAAACGTCACAACATCTGCAAATGTCTCATTGAGTTACCCCTGAGTTGGCAAATTATTAAGTTATGAAAACCTTGACCTAGTAAAGGATGTATTAGTTTTTTATGTAAGATTTAGAAAGTTTCTTTGTCTCTCCAAGAACTAGAAATACAGAAGAAACAAGAGCCTTAAACAATTTTATGCATGAAACATTCTGATAAAAGTCAGCTGGGCCTAGTGTTGAAACGCAAAAATTCTGATAAATTTAAAGGGAAGTGCACATTAGTCAATAGTAGTCCTATGGAATTGACACAATCTTTGTTCTCTCTATAAGTTTTTGTTTGTCACTTTGTCTAAGAAATTAACATGTATCCAACATAAGCAAGAAAGGTCAGAAATCATACTTATTTCTCTTATTCTTTTCAAACTTTAATCAACACAGTAATTTACAGGATGATTGATTGAACAACTCTTTTAATAATAGCATAAATTCACATCAAGAAGAAGCACGAGACTGCAGTGATACAAGTGATTGCTACGGTGGCAACAACTGAACCTTGGTCAAATGCTTTCCGCAAGCTCCCTGCTCGTGAAAAATGCTGGAAAACCAGATATGCCACAATCACCAAGGAAATAATAGCACCCTGTTGTGTTCCCCTGCCATTGAAAAAAGTAGTACAAAGAAAATCAAAATTAGGAAAACAAATAACAATTTCTTTCATTCTAACTCAGTATGTATACTTGCCTTAGGTTCATAACTTCATAGGGAGTCACAATAACCAAGAGTAATGCTACAAATGGCAACTCCAATTCACCTACATAAAAAGAAAACTTGATTTAAGAACTATTTAGAATTTCTTCAATCTTCTTTCTAAGTATTTCAGAAGTGCGAACACAATCTTTAATCTTCATCACCCATATTCCTAGGTTTCTTACAGAAGTACAGACTTCACTTGAGATCTATATATTAGCAACGATATCCCTAAAAGGTCCAGCAAATGTTGTTCTTCCCTTAATATATCCCTCTCTTCAATTTTATTGCATTAACAATGTTCACTGACCTTTGTTCCTTAGAACCAAGAGTCAAGATGGCCAATCCCATGGTTATAAGGAGACCTATAATGAATGAATTCCTCTACCACATAAAAATTCAAAGGAGGTAAGCCAAGTGCCAATTTTTTTATAAACCAAAGGGAGGTCAATGTTAAAGGTCAACAAAACTAAGGGAAGTTCTTTTAACTTCCCAAAGGGGTAATTACAAGAATGATGCAAAAAATTACACTCAAAGGCTTATGCACAAAAGTTAACATGATTGACATAATAAGTATCACGCCATCTAGAAATAAGAAAATATCAATTGAGAATTAGCAAGTTCCCAACTACTAACATTGCCTAAGCTTATGGTCAATTTGAGAAATTAATAACAGAACCTACCAGGAATAAAGAAGAAGAGACGAACAAGAATTGCCAAAAATGCAGTCCAAATACCATAGTCACCTCTGCAACGTGTAAATCATCCTCAAAGAATTATTCAATAAAGGGACGTAAAAATACGAATAAAGCAACAGAAATCTTTGCTCTGTTAACAAAATATGATGACAATGATAACATATAACTGATCGGGAAAGTAAATGACAATGAGATTTTCTTAAAGGCTTACTTAATCCATGAGATGACACTTTCTGGTGCTTGTAGAGCAAATAACGGAACAAGAAAAGATTTCTGAACGGCAGTTCCTTTTGCAAGCATCAGAACCCTAGACAATTAATTTGATTCCTTCAGAGCATACTTCATGAATAAATGAATACAGGTAGAACTTAATGAGCATGGGGTACGAATATAATAACAGACAACATTGATACGGTTAGCATTGAAAAAGTAGGAGATGATACGACATGGCTATGCCGGTAAATAAAATATTAGTATATTTTATAGATTTACATCAAAACCACAGGTCCACAACTTATCATAGTTTAATTACACAACCATTTCTAAGCACAAATACATAAAATCTTGTATCACAAACTCCTCAAGTCACTGTTTCCTACATTTGCATTCCTAATCCAATGTAAAAAGCAGCTACATCTAAAATTAAAACAAAGCAGTTTCTTTTCTTACGCATAAGATACAGCTCCTAATTAAACCCTCCTTGCTCTACAAACAACAAAGGTTGAAGCTACAAAACTATCTATCATAATCAACTAGGTAATAGCTTTAAGTCTTTAACATAAGTATAAAGAAACTTTTTAATTTTAAAGTGCACTATTGAGTTTATTGAATTTGTCATATAAAAATATTTTAATTTAATCTAAACTTCGATTCATACATACATAAATATATCACACAGACATTTAAGTAGAGCCAGAGAGTATAGAGAGGGGATTTTTACGCAGAAGAAATGATAGAGATCCACTGAAGATTACGTGCGGTTAGAGGCGAAGCATAACAAACCGCACCAAATCCTCTCCCTTTCTTCATTTCTTTACAATTAATCGAAAATCTGCAACACAAGAACCAAAACAATTCTGATGAGAAAAATTAACATTTTCAACTCAAAATCGATAGATTCAATTGAATTGCATGAAATTAACTAACCTGAGAGGATTAAAAGAGAACGAGCTCGAACCACTTGCGAGCGCACCGACGAGCTTCTTCTGGTTCGAGATAATCGGTCGGTTGTTGTGGAGAGAGAGAGCTTGCGTTGACGACAGAGAAAGAGACGCAATTCTCTTCGTGTTTTGGCGGCTTGTACTTGGACGGATCTCTCTTTTTGCCGCCGAGAGAGAGTGGGAGAGACCCAACTGTAGAGACTGTCCTGCCATAGAGTGCATGTAGCAATGTAGAGTTGCGAAGTGTTCTTCTTTCTGCGAATTTCTAACGTCAACCTGATCTTTTATACGTAAGAGGATCTGACCGGGTTCGTTGATATGATGTTGCTGTGTGGGGTTTAGTGAGTATCAAGATTAGATTTTTGAGACAAATTCATGATTTTACGTCATATTAAATTCATTGATAAACTCTGGACCGTTAAATTAAACTCCCGCTTTTTCTGGGGTTAGCGAGTATCTAGATTAGATTGTTGAGACAAATTCATGATTTTACGTCATATTAAATTCATTGATAAACTCTGGACCGTTAATTAAACTCCCGCTTTTTCTGATCATTTAATCTGATAACGTGTGGCCACGTGGGGGGCCCAGTGTTCAATGATGGATCCTGATATTTATCGTCTGTTATTTAGTTTTTGACATGTACATGCTTGTAGGTCAAGTGTGTCGATAATAGATTGATCCAAGAAAGTCCGTGACACTACATAATTATTGTCTTGATTTTACTTGATAAATTATCGTTTTGAAATTAATTGTTGCAAGTAGATTCAGTAACTCAAATAATTAATAGTCCTCTCTTTAGGATCGGTTCTGACTTTTTGATAACTTGAGATTAAAAAAAAAAAAAAAAAATTGAACCCCTTTTAAGTATGTGCCACCTTTTCATATAAAAGTAATATTTATAAGTATTGTATTATTTTCGGAGCTTATTTAAATTTATTTAAAAATATTATTTTCCCAATTCATCCAACACTATTATTTTATCTGTCTTTATCCAAAGATTGACATCCTAACCCCGGGCCTGATTGAAATGGACCTGATTGAAATGGACCTAATTGAAATGGACATTTTATAGTATATATTAATTCAAGTGAAATTTTTTTAATCAAATTATTGAACAGAGTGATAGACAATTTTACTTTTTTATTTGACACTTTGGTTCAAGCCGTGTAATAGTTTATTAATGTAGATGCTGAAATCTACATTTGATGACTTGGCGGTCTACGATGATTAATTGAAGGGACGACGACCTGCAAAACAACAAGAAGAGTGTCGTGCTCTTGGGACACCGGGGTGGTGCTAGCAAAATAGCCTCTAACGCCCAAGTTAGATTGTGAATGTAAAAGGAAAAAGACAAGCAAGATGAAAGATACTTGAATGTGATATATGTCGTGCATTATGTGATGTATGTCGTGCAGTACATGACATATGTCGAGCGGTAGTGATATCAGATAAGGCTACGTCATGCGTAGCTGATCTTAGGATTGCGTTGTGTGATAGGCGATGGTTTGAAATATATGTTGTACGATATTCTATTGATTGTGTCATCTGGTAACCAGCGATGTGTGTCAAGTGATCCTTAGTAACTCGTTGATAACAATCGTGCAGGTGGAGGCTATGTCGTGTATAGTTGGCTATTTGGACAACGTGTCGTATGCTTGAGTAATTGCTCAGAGTAACGAATCTTTCAATAGTAAGAAAATGCTTAATGTTAGAGTGATAGCTTTGGTGTCAAAATGCTTGCTGTAACACCCCCCCGACCCGAATCCGCTCGGACCGAATCGGGGAGCGCTACCAGATACGGAAAACAAATTTCAAAACAAAACTTTTAAGTAATGATCCAAATAAATATTTAAATTATGGTCCAAAAAGATTTTCTGAAAATTTCGCCAGAGTTTCCTCTATTTTTCTGACTTTCCAAAATCTGTTTTCACAATTCATAAAATCCACACTTCTATAATCGCAAATTAAATTGCGCACCCTTCCATATCCGGTGCGACTTACCAAAACAAATTATATTAAATACTATTAAATATTCAACTTCAAAAACATTAAAATCCAAGGGCCCAAATATTACAAAACATACATAAAAACTAAATACCATTTCAAATATTTACAAAAACATTATTGTCCATGCATGCCGATATAATACATATAAAACATCAAATATGTAGTGGGCTACCAAAAATGCAGGAGTGATGTGACTCTGATTACTATCTCAGCAGATTCTACTCTTTCTGATCCTTGTCCCCTTCAACCATTCTTTTACCTGCGTGTGAGAAAACTCAACACGCTAAGCATATAGTTTAGTGGGTATACAGAAAACTATATTTCCACTTACACTGTAATACCAGTTAAATCAATATACTGACAAATAAATAATCAATTTGGGGCTCAAGTCAAAGCAAATACAAGTTAAAGCATAATTCACATTAACAACAAGTCAAGTCAAATATTCGTAAATCACTTCCCAATATAAAATACGTTTCAAATCAAATAACATTTCGAATATACAAATCCATCGGAAAACTGAAACACATATCATATTGAAGCAAATATCAATAAATCCATCGAAAATCAGAATAAATATCTTATGAAAACATAATAATACCAAATCAAATAATTTCTCATCTCAAATCATATACAGATCATATCACATTTTTAATTCCATTTCAGGCTTCTGATATACTAAACATATTTTTTGGACTGGATTACGGGCTATACAGAACAGAGTTGGATACCAACGGAGGACCCGCTGCGTATCCCATATACATATCAGAGTTGGACACCAACGGAGGACCCGCTGCGTATCTCAGATCAAATTTCCCAACCCGCAAGGGGTGGTACCTCTATCAACATATAGGCGTAGTACTACTCAGAGAACCCAATTGACATGTCAATCTTCTATATCCATATCTATGTCTACATATATCAGAGCCAAATCACTTTTCGAAAATCAGATAATTTGTTCATAACAGAATCATCGATTTACATTCTGAAATCATATCCAAATCAGTATAAACATTTTCGGAATTCGAATCGCATCAAAATACATATACAAACAAATTACAAAATCGTTTCCGAAAATATTTCTGAATCCAGAAATCGCTTCAAATCACATTTAAAATCACATGCAATTAAATATCATAAATCCATATGCCCCGAATCACTTTTCGAAACAAATCGCAAAACAATATATATTTTAATAATATTCTCTGTAATATTACTATACTCAAAACATATCGAAAATCAATTCAAAATATTTTTCGTAAATAATATTACGGATCCAAAATATTCCAAATACATGTAATCCAAATCAGTATCAGTATATATATATATATATATATATATATATATTCAAATTAATTTATTGTCACAATATATATATATAATCAAAATCATTACTAATATATAATTATTTTTATTACCACAATATATATATATATATAACCAATATCATTATAAATAATATATATATATATAATATATATATATATATAACAATATCATTATAATATATCATTATAAATAATATATATATATATATATAACAATATATATATATAATCAAAATCATTATAAATAATATATATATATATATACATATATTCGAAATTAATTTATTACAAACAATATATATATACCAAATTATCCCAAAATCAATTTCAAACAACAGATCATAAGCCATATATCCCAAATAAATTAAAATCAATATAATATAACAATTCCGAAAATTTCTGCAAAATCTGAAAAATACAAAAAAAATACCACCAAACCTGAAATGCTATTCTGAACACAAAACCCTTCTGGACCAACGTCAATTTCCTTCTCCTTCTTTTTATCTTTCTTCTTTTTCTCTCTTCTTTCTCTCTCCTCTCTCACGCCATCTCTCCTCTTTCTTTCTTCTCTCTCGCCAATTTCATTCTCTGGTCTTCATTTGTTTTATTTTTGATATTGAGATTACTATTTGATGTGCTGTCCAACACTCACACACATACTCACATACATATACAAATATCTTTCTAATTACCATTTGCTCCCTTGAACTTCTTAAAATTCTCCAATGGCACAAATTTATTCATAATCACATTCCATCTCAATAATTATTCCAAAAATATTCCATACTTATCCAATTACCAAATTGACTTCACCAATATTCAATTGGACTCATTATCATCCAAATGCACCATAAAAATAATATACTTTTCATAGTTACGGAAAATTAAGGGCGTTACACTTGCCCCCTAAAAATGAAGTCATGAAGCTGTATTTATAGGGGTTTGGGGGTGTCTGTTACATCCGTATCTCAATGGATGTCGTGCTCCGAGATATCCAAAATTTCTGATATCTCGGAGCTTATTTTGAATGAGCAAGTTAGACTCAGTCAACTGACTTAGTGAAGGGTTGACTAAGTAAGTTGCCTGGTGGCTGCTGGGTCGTGCATTGAGCTGTCGACTGTTGGGTCATACATTAACCCTGTAAAGAATATTGCTAGGTCTGTCGAGTGCTGGGCTTGTCGAGTGCTGAGCTTATTTTTTGTGGTTTATGGCTGTCTTTTGGATCTAAACCTTTTGGGTTATTTTTGACTACTACAGTTAATATGATTATTAATCTGGATTGCATACAACCAAATTAAGTCCATTTCTCTCATGAAGTGTTAGTTCAGTAAAAATACTTTCCAGTGTTAGAAAAAAAATTAGGCCTGATGCCTTGGACGGTCGTCCAGACTCAGGGTAGATCCTACCTTTCTCCCACTTCAGTAGTAATTATTTAAATTATAATCGTGTGCATTTATTAGCGTTAATAATTATAACCTTAAAAAAAAATTAAATATTGCGTACTTGCGTCCTTATATCCTCGACGCTTTAGTAATTGTAACCTTGAAAGAAATTAAATGTTGCATACTTTCTTTTTTTTTATTGCAAATAGGGCTCATGGAAGCCCATTAAACAAATTTAAAACTAGGAATAGGATTGGGACAATCTCAATATATGAATATGTTAGGCTACTATTGAGGCCACCTCAATTTTTATTTTATTTTATTTTTGAGAAAACCTCAATTTTTATTGTTAAATTAATATATTTTAATAGTTAAAATTGCATATGATATTACACAATAGTGATGACAACTTTATTTGTAGTAAAGCCTTGTTCTCGAGGGGACCTATCCCATTAGAGGTACAGATTTCAATTTTTTATTAGGGATGAGCCGATTTTGGGCGGGAAGTAATGCGAATCCATATTCTCACTTAAAATTCATACAATTACGTATTTAAAATGAAAATTTTTATATTTATATACTTACATTTAAGATTTCAATATGTCCCAATTCTGCATTATTCCTTTTTGGGTCTACAATGTCTTACTTCGTTGATTTTAAGATTTTGTTGGGAATTTTTTAATTTTGATATATTATAAATTTTAAAGGATTGATTTGATAATTGGATTAATTATTAGGGGGTATTGCAACAACACCCGTGTATATAAGTGAAATTGCATAAAAATCTGAAATTATATGATAATAATACAAAACCCCCTTTAACCCGTTGACCGATTGTTAAAAACCGTTTAAATTGGACGAAATGGTATAATATCCATTTTACTCTTGTGCACTGTTTAAATTATTATTTTTTTTCCAGATCTTCTTCTCCTTGTTGTTCATCATCTTCTTCTTCAAATAAAATAAAAAAATTAAATCCAATTTTTTTCCAATTCTTTATTATTCATCATCCCAATCACCATCAACTCAAATTTTTTTTTTCAAATCATTATTATCATTTTCTTGTTCATCTTCTTCTTCTTCAAAAACAAAATAAAAAAAATTAAATCCAATTATTTATTCTTCATTAACCCAACCACCTTCAACTCAATTTTTTTTTTTTTTAGATCATCATCAACATCATCATCTTCTTCTACAAATAAATAAATAAATTTATTTTTTAATTCTTTATTCTTCATCAATTAACTCAAATTTTTTTTCTTCTTCTTGTTCCTTTTTTTCGGAATCTTCTTCTTCTCTTTTTTTTTTTTCAAATTTTTCTTTTGTTCTTTTTTTTCTCTTTCCATATTTTTCTTCTTCTTCTTCTTTTTCTTTTTTTTTTCAGATTTTTTTTGTTCTTCTTCTTCTTCTTTTTTTCCAGATTTTTTTTTGTTCTTCTTCTTTCTTCTTCTTATTTTTCCAGATTTTTTTTTGTTCTTCTTCTTTTCTTCTTTTTTCAATTTTTTTTTTTGTTGTTGTTGTTCTCCTCTTTTTTTTTTTCACATATTTTTTTTTCCTGTTTTTCTTTTTCTTTCTTCTTCTTCTTCGTCTTTTTTTTTTTCCAACATTTTTTGTTTTTTTTTAATTGTCAAATATAAGGTATAAAGACGATTTTACCCCTCTCCCTTTAATAACCACCGTTACTTAAATGGTTTTCAACAGTCAGTCAACGGGTCAAATGGGGGTTTGTATTATTATCATATAATTTCAGATTTTTGTGCAATTTCACTTATATACACAGGTTATTATTGCAATTCCCCTTAATTATTATTAAAGGATAAGGCGAGAGCCGGAAACTCATTTCCCAACTTGGGATTCCCCGTCCCAATCTCATTTTTCTTGTTTTAAGAGGCAGAGTTGGGATGAAAATTCTCGTATGTAGTGAGGAGGCCTAGCGCTGGCCCAGGACGAACAGGGCAGTTGCCTTGGACCCAATATTCAGTTAGGGCATTTTTAAACCTAATATCCAGCTGAGGCATCATTCAATAATGCCTTACAATACAGCACAGGCCCAACGAACAGTTTTTTAAGCTCAACATTCAGCTAGGGCACTATTCAATAATGCCTTCCAGTACAGAACGGCCCAACGAACAATTTTTTTAGTCCTCTTTATTTTTTTAAGCTCAACATTCAGTTGGAGCACCATTCAGCAATGCCTTTAAAATGGTACAATTTTTTTAGGCTAATTACAATAAAGTACCCTGACGTTTGGCTATATTGCAATGAAATTATGAATTTAGCCTTAATTGCATGTTAGTACCCTACGTCAGTTGATCTAGTCAAATATAACGGTTTGACTTTGACTTTTGTGTTAAATGACATAATTACCCATAGTTTAAAAAAAATCAAAAATTAAATTTTTAAAAAATAGATCTCCATCATCCATCAATCTTGATGGACGGTGGAGATATATTTTTTTAAAATTTTTTTTTTTAAAATCATACAATTGAAAAAAGTGTAAAAAAATATTTTATATTGAAATTTTTTTTGGTGTTTGGATCTCCACCAAGAACACAACAAAAAAAAAAAAGAAAAAATTTGTTGAAGCAGATCTGCTCCATCAACGGGAGCAGATCCGCTCCCATTGATGGAACAGATCTGCTTCAACAATTTTTTTTTTTTTTGGGTTGTGTTCTTGGTGGAGATCCAGATTGGATCTCCATCGTCCATTAATATTGATGGAGACAAGAACACTAAAATATAAATTTTTTTATTTTAATTTTAATTTTAAGTTTTTTTAATTTTTTTTATCTATATAATCTCCACTGTCCATCAAGTTTGATAGACGGTGGAGATTCATTTAACTTTTTTTGTAATTTATAACAATTTTTTTTTATTTTTTCAAAAAAATTAAGGTCAAAATGACCAAAATACCCTTTGACTATTAGTTGACTGTCAATTCTAACGGTCAACCAGTTAGTTAAGGGTACTAACATGTAATTAAGGTTAAATTCATAATTTTATTATAATATAACTAAACGTTAGGGTATTTTATTGTAATTAACCTTTTTTTTTTTTTTTTATCTAAGGCCATAAAAAAGAGTACCATGATGGAAGTTTTATTCTCTACCCAAAACCATACCATTGACGTATTTAATATACAATAACGTATATAAAATGTAATCGTAATTATTTAAGGTATCCTATGTCAAAAAAAAAAAAAAAGGACAAATTATTTAAGGTACCCCAAACCTGTGATGTACAACTATTTATGCAAATGGAATTCAGTTCCAAATACCTCATTAATGATGAGATATAATTTTCAAATTAATTGTAACAATTCAAAAGAAAAAATCTCATGAATGGATCAGTCTGGTAACCAGACCAACTATATGACCTCGGCCCAACTCGACGTCCACACTAGATTTCATCATAGCACAGGCCTGGTTCGTAAAACACTCTTTAGATGGATACACAACGTAAGAGGAAAAAAAAGAAATAAAAAAAAAAATGTTTTGCCTCTGCGCCTTTTCAGTGCGTCTGTCTCTTGCAAGAATCGGGTGGTATTGGTAATGCGAGATTGATAGTATCATGGCAATGGAGGTGGAAATTTCAAACTCTGAAACAGAGTCTCGGCCCCTGGAACCAAACTCTCTAGGTAAATTTACACTTAACACACGAACACGAGCAGTCTCTCCAACTCCATGTTTGATACTCTATAAAATTCAAAATGATGAATTGAGAATTCATAGTTTTTACTCGGTTTGGTACTAGAAAGAAAAGTATCACGAAATTGCAAAATTTATTCTTTTTAACTAGTATGTAATTTGAATGACAATCAAACTGAGTAATCAATTGTCCATGGCTCGTGCGCTCGCTTGCTGACGAGGTTTGGTTAAAGTTCAAGAATTAATTGTATTTTGTTTTGAATTTGACAATCTGTTGAGGATGACTTGTAATATTTAGTTTCATATCTTATAAATAGGCACCTATGGTAGAGAGATATTGTATTGAGCAACAGAAACAACCTGTCTTGAAAATTGCACTTGAGAAACTTTATATTCACGTGTCTGTGGAATTGGCGTGTTTAAGCCTAGCTAATTTTGTTTGCGAGTGAATCATGGGAGATTGATTGTTAATGGTTTATGCAGAATTTGTTAAAATTCTGTGCAAATTTTTAGATGTGTCACAATGAATGCCAAAGTTAATTGATCAAAGTTGTAAGAGGTATTACAATTGTTTATTACTGTAAAATTTTATCTCCTTGTTTAGATTAAAAGATGGTAAATTCAGAGCCGTCTTAACAACGTTGCAGGCCTTACATGAAAACCTCAAATGAGGCCTTTTATTTATTTGTCAATTTCTTCATTCATTTAGTTTTCCTCAACAATTATTTTTATTTTCTTCATTAGGGAATGTGATATTGAATGTTTATCGTTATTGACTTCAATGTTACTTTTTTCTTTTACCATTTCATCATCTATTAATTCTGTTTAAATTTTTTTTTTTCAGTAATTAAATTTTCATTTAAATTTTTTGAGTTTTTCATATATGGACTCCAAATTCCTAGCTGATGTGGTATTGAAATTAAATAATTTTGGTAATGAACAAAAACAGTAGTAATATTAAAATATAACAACTAATTTAGAAAATTATAGAACAACGGAACCTAGAATTGATTCTTCAAATCACGTTACCTTCAATGTTGATAATAATGTTATAACATTCGTTAACGTGTATTAGGAAGTATTTTGAAACTTGGAAAGTAATCCTAAACGTGTAAATGTCTTCAAAAACATTTTGGAACTAGGAAAGTATTTAAAATTTTATCTTTCGGGGTAGGAAAGCTAGGAAAGCAATAAATTCGTAAAAAAAGAATGATTTTTGAAGATACTATTGAATAATATATATATATATATATATTATAAATAGGAATAGATATATATTTAAAAAGAATTGTATCTTTAATTTTAGGAGGCCTTAAACATATAATAGCTAGATATCAGGGGCCTTACATGTTTAATATTATCTAAATATGATAAATAGGCCTTACTTTTTGAAGGCCTTTGGCGGTTGCCTAATTCGCCTAGTGGTTGAGCCACCCTTGGGTAAGTTACAACTTTCAACTAGGTACTTGCTTTAGGTCACATTTATATGTTTATTTGGAAGTGACCTGGTTAGTTGATGTTATCATCTGCAAAACTTTTTTTGTTGTTGGTTTTTTTATGACTTATTTCAGTTTATTCATCTAAGTAGAACAAATTGCATCTGTTTGATCTGTCTTTATGATAAGTCATACGTCTATTCTATTTATCTTCTCTTTTCCTATGCTAGTTGTGACTTGGGGGCACGGTGGTTTAAAGTTTAAATTGTGTAGTTCTTTATTCTAAATTAACTCCATGATTTTTGAGCTTTTTGAGTTTTGCATCAAGTTTTATGGATATTGAGTCTTTCAAGGTTGAGTCATCTTGTTTACATTGCTAATTTCTTCATACGGTGATCTTAAATACTTGTCACCTGGATCAATTGGTATATAACAAATTATTGCTTTTTCTGCAGTTGGTTTTGATGAGCACAAACTTCAGGAGGTTATTGCTGAAGGCTCATTAGACTTCTATGAATGGACATCGCTTATATCAGAGATTGAGAATTTGTTTCCTGTGAGTGTAGTATCTTGTCTATTTGATCTTATATATAAATATAAATTTGTGATGTTGTATTCTCTTAATAGGTTTGCCATGGTAGAGTTATCTTGACATGATATACATAGTCATTTAACATTATATATATATATATATATATATGTATATGTATATGTATTTTGTTGCATGTGATCATGTCAAAACAAGGCAGAATTTTAAGGGTGCACCGTAGAATGTTTATATATATATATATACATACGCATACATATGTATGTATTGTATATTTGTATTTATTTATTTTTTCGTTACTGGAAACTCTGATGACTACATAAGTGAGAACTACTTGGTGGCTTTTGTTCCTTGTCCTTTTATCAGCGAGGTACTATCTGTAACATCTGGTGAAGGTAAAAAAAAGGTAGGCAATAAAGGGTGCAAAAGAAATTATCTTGTGAATCGTGCTCAGGAGCTTCAACTTTTGATAGGCAGTAAGCAATGGGCTGCTAGAGGTTAAGCTACGTCTGTGGTATAGCATAGGATGACATTTACTGCTGAGGTTTAAGCTTTTTGGCATTATCATATTTAGGACTGGATTATGCTTATGCGCATTGAAGAGAAGAAATACTGGGAGATCGGACATTAGATTCTATTTCTTATTTAGTTTAAAAACTTCTGGTGGTATTTTAGTCATCACACTGTTAAAATTGTTGTCAACAAAGCTCATTTCCGCTAGTAGGATCGTCCAAAGATTCTCATTCATATGCTACAACTAAGTACATGAAACACAATTCTTTCTTTTCTTCCAAAATCTTTTTTTATAAAGTAACTTAGTAATGATGAAAATGATGATAAAGGCACTATAATCCGACGGTTAAGACAAGTATAGTAGTATCCGCACAGCTAACTGTCTATCATTCCTTGAGTGTATGTGACATTGAGTTTCTATTAACAAGCATGGATGGCTTGGCTGTAGTGAGCACATTTAAATTAATCTGTTTAGTTATCTGCCATTAGTTGAGTCACCATTCAATAATTGATTATTTCCACTCCTGAATTACTGGATGCTGGACTCAGAAAGGGCATATTTTTTATATTGGCAGGATGACATACACAAAATATGTTTGGTGTATGATGCTTTCTTGGCTGAATTTCCTTTATGCTATGGTTACTGGAGGAAATATGCTGAACACAAGACACGCTTATGCACCGTTGAAAAGGTTGTTGAAGTCTTTGAACGAGCGGTGCAATCTGCAACATATTCTGTTGGTGTGTGGTTTGACTATTGTAGCTTTAGCATGTCAGCCTTTGAAGATCTTCATGATATCCGTAGGTAATGTCAATGCCTATAATATTTGATAATCTACTATAATAAAAATCACCATCTGTAAATATCCTGAAGCACTTGCATCGCTTAAGCTTTTGATATTTTTAGTTGGGCCAAGTCGTGGCCTTTCTTTTGGTACTCCTTAACCATTGGAACCTATGTTCCTATATAGGACAAGATTCTGAATTCTAATATTTGACCCCATGGCAATGATGGGAATGATGATGAGTCGTGTTGCTCAGGTGCTGTTATCTGTTCATTGTAGGATTATGTTGTCTAACCCCTTAGTAATGCAAATTTAATGTCATATTTCCAAGGTGCTAGTAAATTGTTTTTTGGGTAGGAAACATATGAAATTTATTGAACAAGAGAAAAAAATGAAGAGATGTGAACCAGGGGCCCACTAGGCCAACAGAAGATCAAGCACTATTCCCAAAATCCAAACATTAGCAGAATACAAAATTGTGTTGCTCAAAAGAACCTAAATTGCACAAGAAGAACGAGACATCACGAAACTCAGAAGATACTGAGACCTACAAGTTCTCATGAATTTGTAAAGTCAAGGAAATTATAAACAATGTTAGTAATGACAGTGACCCTCAGAAGCTCATGCATATGTATATATATGAGATTGTTTGACACAAGGTTGCTAGAGTTTTCTTTCTCTTCATTTAATAGTTTATAGTTTATGAATTCTCATTTTATAATTATCCAATCAATAGAAAGAAGAAGCTAAAATGACTTCATGTTTATGTATTAAAGAAGAAAGAATTCTTGAACAGAAAACCCATATCTGTTAAGATTCAAGCTTTCAGTTTGTTTGGACTATTTGAACTCTAATAACTAGTTGTTACAATCTCACTTTGAGAGGCATGTTGAAAATGCCATGTTGAATACTAATGCATGTTGCAACTTCTTTGTTGAGCTGACTATTCTTTTTAACCTTTAGAAGAATTTCTGAGTTTTATCGTTATTCAGCACCCACTCAAGAAAACAGAGCTTCCACAAAAAATAAAAAATAAATAAATGATCTATTCTCATGGAATTCGTAATAGTGGTTTAAAGGGTAAGGTCAAATAATCGTTTCTGGTTCACAGTGAGTGTTGGTAACTTCTATTGATTGGGATTTTTTGTAGAGAATTTTATTTCCTTTTCCTAGTCATTTTCCTAGGTGATAATAAAGATGTGATATAAGATGTGCTTAGTTGTCACCTTTCCAACTATAAGAAAGAGTGATTTGTTTACTTTTGCGTGTAGCCATTGTAAACATTTCATATTTTTTATTCAACATCTATACATTGAAGTATGGGATTCTTTTAGAGTTGAATATTCTCTCATTTGATACCCCTGCCCAATTGTTCTTTGAGGTTAATTGTAAATTTCTGCCTTGTGAGGCAAAATCTGTTAACTGAGATCAATAGTTGTTCTCTACATTTATTTGATAGGTTATTCAGAAGAGGAATCTCATTTGTTGGAAAGGATTACTTATGTCATACATTGTGGGATAAATACCTTGAATTTGAGTTTTCTCAGCAGCAGTGGAGTAATTTAGCTCACATGTATATCCAAGCTTTGAAATTTCCCAGCAAAAAGTTAAATCGCTACTATGATAGGTATATCTCAACCCATTCTTTTCTTTCTTAATATGGAAGGCTTTAAATGTGTGATTTGTTTCAGTTTTTTTTTTTGTCTGAAATTGGATTGGGATTAATAGACTTTATTTTCTCTTGATTTATTCACTTAAATATGCAGGTTAAGGTCATCATTAATCATCGTTAAAATGTAATTAAATCAAAAATTTCTGAGTCTTGCTCGTGGGTGGAAATTAAACATTTTTAAGAACAGTTTCTAAGCAAATGATGCACTTCTGATTACAGATTTACTGTTGCAAATAATGGGTCTCAATAGAAATTGACATAGCATATTTGAAATACAAGGTTCTTCAGACCTTAGTGTATTCTATACAGCGTAGATGGTTTGTTGATCCCACCACGCCCTTTCATGCTTATACTGCAGCCACTGCTTGTGCTAGAGAGATGTTACGAATATTACAGGTCAGCATATTCAATGTAGTGGGTAATTTGAACCATTCCTCTCCTTTAAGTGAATAGCCACTGATGTGAACTCTCAAGAGTTTTTTGTAGATGGGTCATAGTTAATTCAACTTGAAAGAGTAGGCATGGAATAGAAAATCTATTTATGATGGTGCTCCAATCCCTTTTATAGTTGAATGGCATGTATGTCTTTATCATCATGACTAAGACTTGATAGTTCTGAAGGAAGACCAATGATAATAAGAACCAAGTTAAACAATTCCATTGATTCACGCTGTCATTGGAAATTTTTCGTTTTGCTGCATGCAAAGTGCTGTCATGAGGTTAAGCTGGTATTTCTCACTGTTATGAACATTTTGCATGACATTATTCCTAGAATGTAGCCTTGTATTTATTTGTATGCTTACTGGATTTTAGTTTAACTCTTTCAGTTTTAAAAAGTTGGCTGCTGCTTGGAAAGAGGAGTTGGAATGTCAGAGTGATTGTGCCATAGAAATCCAGTCAGAATTTGTGCCTGAAAGTGAAGTCCGTACATATTATAAGGATGATGAAATCTCTAGTGTCATCCACGATCTGCTAGATCCATCTGATAGCTTGGCTAGATCTAAAGCACTGCAGAAATATATTCTCATTGGAGAACAAATCTATAAAGAAGCATCCCGATTGGATGAGAAAATACATTGCTTTGAGACTCATATTCGAAGGCCTTATTTTCATGTAAAGCCACTTGATCCCAGTCAGTTGGAGAATTGGCATGACTATTTGAACTTTGCTGAGAAGCAAGGGGATTTTGACTGGGTATGGCTTATATGTTTTGATGCATTGTCTATTTCCACTTTTTGAGTAATTTTCATCAGTTTTTTTTTTTTTTTATTTTATAATTTTGCTCCATCATTGACTATAGGTTGTTAAACTTTACGAGAGATGCTTAATTCCCTGTGCTAATTATCCTGAGTTCTGGATGCGCTATGTGGATTTCATGGAAAGTAAGGGAGGAAGAGAGATAGCAAATCTTGCACTGACTCGAGCAACCCAAATATTTCTGAAGGTTTACATCTTCATAACCATTGTTTTTGTTCTTTCTTCCATTTTGAAGAAATGGATTATATGTTTGACAGATTATTTGATAGGTTCTTTATTATTAATGATTAACCTTCTTATTAACCATGACTTTTCTTGACTAATAACTGGAAACCTGATATATTTCTTCATTTTCTGTCATATCATTGTTTGCTGTATATTGGAGTTCGTATCAAGTGATGTTCTCAAAAAGCAGTAATCTTAATGATTAAACTTACTTAAAAAAAATTAATTATTAAACTTGATTACGTGAATCATCTTTGCAGGTCAAGAATTGAAACCATGTAACTGCTATATTAGAAAAAAACTAGTTCTATAATTGCTAAGGTTTGATGTCATTCTGTTAAAAAACTAGTTCTATATTAGAATTGAAACCATGTAACTGCTATATTAGAAAAAAACTAGTTCTATATGAGTAAACATACTTCTTGATAAATCTCTTTTGTGAATGGTGAACATAAATGGATGAAGCTGGAGAAGTTAGGAAAACAGTATTATGATAAAGAAAGTGCAGTAATGGTTTTGTTGGTACTCATCTTCTATGGATTTGAGGAGTGGGGAGTATAGGAGCTTCCAAATAAAATACATTCTAAATCACTAATAGAGTACTAAAGTTTGGCAACTAATCCAAAATGGTTCCGTATTATGCTCTTGAATGAATAAATATATGCTTTTCTTCATTTGTGAATTATGACTGTTAGAGCTTGTAGAAGTTAGCAAAATAATTATGATTGGCTTTGGCTTGTAAGTGGGAAAGCACTTTTCTTTTTGGATATTTGAAGACTAAAGCGTATAAGGAGCTTCCAAACAAAATACATTTCTGACTTATTAATAGAGTTCTATCATGTTGCTACTTCACCAAATTAGTAACAAATAAACTTTAAAGGGTATGTCAAGAGAGAATTTATCTTTTAGAAAGGAAATGCATAATTATTTTATGACAGTAATTAGAAGATGGATCGAGTATTGAAGTAATAAATTAAGGGAGAAGGCAGTTATCGTTTATTTTCTTGAAATCATTGCATGCTAAAGGTTATTATAAGCTAGTTTGTGTTATGCTGAAACATAGTTGATTGGTGTTTTTTATAGGATGCTTGACTTGATTGCTTTATAGTTGACTGGAGATGCTTATGGCTCTCCTCATATGTTCGTTGCAGAGCCTGCCAGTGATCCATCTTTTCAGTGCCAGGTATAAAGAGCAAATAGGAGATGTATATGCTGCGCGTGCGGCCTTGCTTCAATGCGAGACAGAATCTGACTCCAGCTTTGTTGAAAATGTAGCAATTAAAGCTAATATGGAAAAACGTCTGGTATGTAATCAGCGTTCAATCATGAAGACAAATATACAGACTGTGTATTCATTAACATGTATGCTGTTGCATTTCCAAATTGTTAGGGAAATTTTGTGGCAGCTTGTAATGTGTACAAAGAAGCATTAGAAACTGCTACAGAGAAGAAGCTGCATAGTCTACCTACATTGTATGTTCACTTTTCACGACTTAAATACATGGTAGGTAATTCATTTTGTCCAAATTCTCAGCATTGGATCTTATCAACCTTTCAATGTCACTTGGCCTCGAATTTTTAATAGTATTGTATTTCTGTATCCCAATCTGTACATTTACCAATATCAAATTCATAACACTAAGCCTGTTAGAGTGCTTAAATTATTTTGTTGGGCCCTTTCGCTTTTGGGTTGAGTAGTTATGTTGAGGACTTAGATATAGATCCAACAACAAATCCTAACTTGCACCCCAAACAACTTACACACCAGATAGAATTGAGTTAGATCACCTTACTTAGGGATTACTAACTCTTTAGAACGCGGGTTAATTAGCCCTTGCCCTAGTCCAAGCAATTCCCGGGTATGAAATCCCAAAAAAAGCCGATTAATCTAGAACTAGGGTTATTAGCTTTAGAACTAGCTCAAGCTTAGAAAAGCTAAAATTTAGAGGAAGTCTCTCAAGTTTATTGATAATAATTGATGAATACAAAACTAATTAAAAGCAAACTATTTATACTAGCTAAGTCCTAATAATGAAAGCCTAGGAAATAAAGTTTAATTCTAAAAGGAAAACAAGTAACAATAAAATAGGAAACAAGTAACTATTAAAATAGGAAAGGAATCCGCACGAAACAGGCTGGAAAAGCCTTTCCGCACGTGTGTCGCGACTTGTGGTCGCGACCACGAGTCGCAACCCAGGTCACGGCACTCAATGTCCAATTTTTCCCTTTTCTTCCAGCAGTTCATCAACACAGCCAGTGGGTATGGCGACCGCTGGTCGCGCCAAGGGTCGCTGCACCCACTTATGTTTTTCCAAAAACTCCTCCTCACGATCAGTGGGTATGGCGACCACTGGCGCGCTCGCGCCACTGGGTCGCGCACCCACTGGTTGGTTTTTCTCCAGTTTTTCCAGCCAACTCGTTTCTTCGCCCGCAAGCCTCTTGGATCTTCTTACAGTCTCAACAGGTTACTAACAAAGCCAATCACTATGCTTTAAGTTTATTGGAAACAGAACTTGTTCTGAAGGCAATGCAAATATGCCAATCTTGCAGTGTTTCTATGAACTGCTCTTTTTCTTTATCTTTCTGGAACCATTTGATAGAAGATATGTTTTCGGTTGCATCAGTTTAATATTTGCAGTTTTTACATATTGGTTTTAAATGCAGTTATTAACTCTTTACTGAAAGAACTTTGGTTTACAGACAACTAATAATGCAGATGCTGCCCTAGACATTTTAGTAGATGGTATCAAGCATGTGCCTGGCAGCAAACTACTTATAGAGGTACTCTTTCTTTTAACCTGGAAACTCTTAAACCCCACCAAACCTTTGATGTGAGTTTAATTTCCAGTACATCATCATAAATGAAAATCCCCCAACCAAATTATGTCTTTATACCATAGGTAGGCTTGTGGTGATGACGTAGGCATATAGCCAAAGTTGGCCAAATTTTGGTGTTCTTGCTTAGATTGTAAACATTATTGGATTACAATTTTTTTATTTTTTTATAATTATGATTTCCTTAGAACCATTTGTCTAAGCTGTTAATAATTATTGATTGTTACTAATGCAGGAATTAATAAAATTTGCAATGATGCATGGAGGGCCAAGACACATGAATCTTCTAGACTCTGTAATAACTAAAGCATTATATTCAGGTCCTGGTGCACTTCAAGGTTTCAATGTGGAACATGTGGAGGATATATCATGCTTATATTTACAGGTTTTCTTTTGGGCTTATGTACATTAGTTTCTATTTTATTGGTCTGGAGAAAAGTGAAATAAAATGAAAATCCTCCTTTGCCTTTTATGATACTGTCATTTGTTCATGTTGAGTTCTTCAGACTTATTTAGCGGTCGAGATTCTCTTCCTGGTTTCCAATGTAGTGATCTGGTGCAAACCAGTTTAAAATCTTCTTTGTTCAAGCATTCTTTTGAGATCATGCCACTTGTTCAAGTCTTGGCTCTTATCTTCAATTCCATGTGTACCAGTCACTTGTTTGCTGCATGAACACCCTTTCGCCAATTATTGCAAATTCTCATTTTATTTTTAGCAACTCACTGTGCCTGGTTTTACTATAATACACTTGAGTATCCTAATGCTGTGCTAACCCCAAAAGGAGGAAAACGGAAGTGCTTGCATTTCTTTTATGTAATCAGATCTGCCTACGATTTAATTTCTTTTACTGATTTCTTTGTGTTTGCTAAGTTCAAAGGACAAAAGCTACTTGAGCTGCCCCTAACTTCAAATCCTTTGCATTTTTTCACATCTATTTATAAACATCTCTTTCATGTAATTCATCCAATACTAATGATGTAAAGTGCTAGCAGTTTCATGTAATTCATCCAATACTAATGATGTAAAGTGCTAGCAGTTTGTCGACTTGTGTGGAACCATCGATGATGTAAGGAAGGCATGGAATTGGCGCATGAAACTGTTTCCACGCTCTATGCAGACTTCTTGTGAGCGTTTATCTTGGATTACAAAACCCTTGGAAACAATCATAGAAGGAAAAAAAGAAACTATCGTAGCTTTGCCACCTCATCCATCTGGATCTGACCACTTAGTGCAATCAGCTTCTGAAGACAAACCATCACCTCCAGAAAGTCATGATACCCAATCTGACCAGGCTGCCACCCAATCTGACCAGGTATCAGACCAGAAATCATTATTTCCTGGGAATCATGATATTCGATCTGACACTGTTACAGTTGACCTTCAATCTGGAGAAGCTGACAACAGTGCACAGGAGAGCATGCAGCCAGTACCTCCTGAAGCTTCAGAGCAGCAAAGAGAAGATATTACCCAGCCAAATGTGCCTTCTCTTGATTTTGTACAACAAATTGCTAATGAAACTGAAGCTGTACAAGCTTCACAAGAATTCTGTAAAGATGATGGCCAGCGAGAGTATGACCATGAGTTTAATCAGGATCTGAAGCCACTTTCATTGGAAGGACTTTCCTTAGATCCTGGGGCCAATGAATCCCCAGGCTCATTCTGTGCCACATCACATGGTTGTGAAGTTCCTCTAGAACCCAATCTTTCGCATGAAAGCACGCTGAAGAGTGAAGCTCAGCAGGAGACCAGCGCGTCAAATGGAAATGTGCTACAAAATGGTCAGAATGCTAGTGGAAGTCATTTTGTATCCAGCCCAATGGGCATTCAACCTTCTGATTCTGCTCACTTTCAAACTGGAATGGTTAGTCCTTCATCCTCGGCTAGCCATCAAACTTCTGCAACTGAGGCATTTTCACGGCCACAAACAACTGCAAATAGTGGTCGAAACTGGCATCAGAAGCATCACACAAACAGAAATCGTAGAGATTCGAAATTTGGTTTTCGCGGACATTCACATAAAAGACTGCATCAACAACGACAAGTTTCTTCACAACAGTATCCATGGGCTGAAGGTGGTGGTCAAATGCCAATGGATCCAGGTTACCCCTTGCAATCTTTGCCTTTACAAAACAAGATTCAGCAAGGTAGCCAACAAAATCTGTACCCTGCATCTGCTATTTTAGCAACACCTCAAGCACGGCCTATGCAAAATATACAGCCCCAGAATTTTGCCCCTGCATGCCAGGCTCAACTACCTGCTCAACCTGTTGCTTATCCTCAAGCACAGATGTCTCAGCATCCCACACAAAGTAATGGGCAGCATGGAAATCTGCATAATAACCAAGCATATAATCAAATGTGGCAATATTATTACTATCAGCAGCAGCAGATGCAAATGCAACAACCTGTGCAGCAGCTGCAACAACAACAACCCGCGCAGCAGCTGCAACAACAACAGCCTCATGACCAGCAACTCCTGCAGCAGCAGTTGCAACTTCAGCAGCAATATTTTCAACATCAACAAATGCAACAACAACTACCCCACATGCAGCAACATCTGCAGCTTCAGCAACAACCCTACCAGCAGCAGCTGCAGCAACAACAGCAATACATTCAGCAGCAGCAGCAGCAACAGCAACACATTCAGCAGCAACAGCAACAGCTGCAACCCTACCATCAGCAGTCGCAGCAGCATCTACTTCACCTGCAACAGCAATTGCAACATCAACAGCCACCACTGCAGATACAAGTAGAACAAGAACAAAGAGTACCTGAGCAGCAAATTACCATATCACAGAATGAGACATGGAATAACAGCTGTCCTAAACAGGTCTGAAGCTAAATTTAGTCATATGGTATTAGTTATTAAAAACAATTCTTTTTGTTACTAAAAAGAAAAAAAGAAAATTGCTAGAGAAGGGAACAGGCAAAGCATGTGAATGGAGCAACAAGATTGTTGTAGTTTGAATTATATCGTGTTGCAAAAATTTCCACTTTACTCCTGATGCTAGAATAATTGGAAGATAAGTTTACTACATAAAATTCTAATGTCTTTACTAAATGGAAAAGCAAATTAAGCATTCTTCATAGGGAACACAGTAACTGAAAACTCTTCTCACAGCCATTGTTATGTTTCTCCCTTCAAACCTCTTCGTTCATTGTTTTCTTTTATATAGTTTCTCAAGGTTTTCTTCCTTAGCGATTGAAAACTTACAAAAACACCTTTTGTTTTCTTTTGTCAATTTTGGCCTAAAACCAAAATGATATTATCAGAAGTCCCGAGTCCTGACAGTGTAAAGATATCATAGTTCACTGGGTGTGTTTTTGGTTTGAACAAATTCTTTGAGAACCCTTGAGTGAATTCCTGTCCACGTGTATGTGTTCTTTGGTGACAAATCTCTTATATGTTTCTTGTTTAAATTATGCAGGACCAAGGAGTTGCACTGCAGCATAGTACAGGTGCACCTGGGACTGTTACTTCTGCTGCGTCTCCATGTCCCCAGCAGCAGTCTCCCCAAAGTCAATGATGTACGTGCGACTGTATGAAGCACTAACCCCTCAGATGTTCGGTGCACACTAATCCTTTCCCAAATATTGTTGTGGCGACGAAGAGAAATGTGATCCACTGATTTATGTGTTATTCTGATCTAAAGGCAGTAGCAGCGCTAACTTATAAGTGCTTAAAATTTGAAATCTTGAGAACACAATTTTCATTACAATTTTTTGGTTTGCCATTAAACCGTACCCTTGAGGGCTGGTAGATATGTTGTAGATGTTAACAGAGCAGCCGTTCATATGTATCTTGAAAAATGCTTTACTTTGATTCCGGCAGGCCAGGATTATTCAGCATTGAATCCAACTGGTAAACTTCATGGTAAAATTGTAAAAGGAGTTTCTCAATCTGACTCTCTTCAGAAATGCTTTTCTTCAGTTGATCCTCACTCATAGCGCTTTTCTTCACAGCAGCCAAGCTACCTTTCTTGGACATCTTCTTCTGCAGCCTCCGTCTTCTTTTTTTACGGTTTCCAGTGCACCAATAAGCTTTTTAGTCACCACAAAATACTTGCTCTCATTCAGAGATTCAAGGGTAGATTTGAACTCATGAAACTTCGCCACCATGAGATCACCAAACATGCGGCACACGTCAGTACCCAGCTCAACCACTCCATCTTTGATTGCTTTCAAAGCTACCAATTCATTGCCAGTACCTTCAAAGTCTTTAATCCACTCCATCATAGTCTTCTTCGCAATACCAACGTCTTGATCTCTCTCCAGTAAAGCTTCTCTTGCTAGCATCAATGCACGCATCTTCCCTTCCAGTCCCATTTCCTTCATAATATCAAGATAATCTTCAATTTCTTCAAAGTCACCCATCACCACTTGCTGTCCTTTTCTTTATGTCAATCTGTTTATATGGGTCCACATAATCATGTATTATCTACAGGTCTTCCATCCCCAAGTTCTTGACTTCTTGTTCGTATTTATTTTTCTCTTGTCCTCCTAAAGCAGACATCTTCTTCTTTCTTGAACCCTTCGAACTTTTCTTTCAATTCCTTAATTCCTCACCACTCATGGAATCTAGAGGACTTTGGCGATCACGAGATCCACGGAACTGTGTCATGAACTCATCGAACCTCTTCTTCACGCCTTCTTGAATATACTTTTGGACCCTAATTTCTACCCATAAGGCCTTCATTTCAGGGCCATCTTTTGAGTTGTTCGCGTACATGAGCGACATCTCATAAGCCTTTAGACTCAACTCTTCAATGGTGTGCTGCAGTTTGGAGTCTCCCTGGTAATCCTCGACGTTATATTTGTCATTTGATCTCAGCTTTATCAGCCATCGATGAACCTTTGACAAGAGCAGAGCAAAGAAGAGAAACGAAAGCTGTTTTGCTAATATATATATATAAGGTTTCAAGATCAAAGCATATGTGTGTTTTTGGCGGCAAAACCCGTTTTGCCAAGGTTGTTATTAGTTAGTTATTCAGCTAAGAAGTAATTGACAATCTCACCGGTAGGTGACCTATGTTTCGGTGACTGCAGGTACCGTCAACATTCCACTTTCTCACTGCCACTGTTATATTTTCCACTTTCTACCTCTTCATTCCTTCATATAATTCCTGAAAACATTTTTTTTGTTTCATTTTGCCTGAAAAAGAGATCACTCTAGAAAGTCCTGACAACTAATTCTATGAGAACCCTCAATGGAATCTATGTTCATGTCTGTGTGTTTGAATTCTTTGATGACACAGTTCTCTTACTTGTTTAAATAATGCAGGACCAAATCACATGAGAAGACAATTTTCATCAAATTACAATCTTGTGGTTTGCCATTAAACAAGAAGTTTCAGGGCTTGTAGATAGGTTCGTATAGACGTTACCGGAGTAGTCTTTCAAATGTGTCCTGAAAAATGCTTTTCAATCTTGCTAATCACAAGTCAAGTAATGCTTGCTCTCTTCCAAGACGCAAATCGTCTTCCACAATTGAATCCTGTTTCAGGAATAGATTATAATTTGTTATGAGTGTCAGACAAGCAATGCTTGATTACTACCTTGTCCCACTGAGAGTTTACCGTCTTTTAGGCTACTCTCTACAACTGGATAACTTGGCATGTATACCCAATATTTGAAGCTTGATTTGGTCCCCAACATTTAATCTAGAGGCTAGCTTCTTTCTTGTTACAATTCCCATCTATGGATCAAAAAGATTTTAGAGTTGGTGAATAAATGTTTCTAGAAGTTCATTCTATATGTAAAGAATAAGTTCATCTATGGAATATGCTAGGCACAATTTACCTCTAGGCACAAACCAAACATGTCAAATATACTGATAGTCAACACATAACCTATTTTGTTAACTAGTTGATCACACATAGATTTAGTATTGTGAAGAGCTTGGTATAGTTTCATAACTACAATGAAATCCCTTCTCCATACTTATCAACAGGTTCAAAATCTAACAATATATGAATCAAAAGCAATGTGTATCATCAACAGAACTGAATCCTAAGGATCTCCAAGCAGTTAACAGAAGCACAAAAACAAAAAACTTAACACCAAAATTTCACCTTCAGGTTGGTGCACATATAGACACTTGCAGAGGCACCTATTACAGCTTAAACCCGTCAGTCTTTGACTCCTCCAGGTTGATCCACAGATCGTTTATCTTCAGCTCCACAATTTTTCTCCGGTAAGTGTTATAATTCAAAACATCCGAGTCAAATATTGAAGTAGATTTTTTCTTCAACCCTTTGACCGTCTTATCAATCCCTTTTACTGCTTCCTGATATTTCTTAAGAACTGCTTTAGATGGATGTAACAGCTTTGATTCAGGCAGGCCAGGATTATTCATCATTGAATCTAAATGGTAAACTTCATGATAAAAATTTAACAGAAGTTTTCTTCAGCTTCTTTTCCTCACTGATATCGGTTGGCTTCCCAGCATCCAAGCTTCCTGCCATGGACTTCTTCTTCCCCAACCTCAATTCTTCCCTCTTTATTATTTCATCATCCGCGACTTCCAGTGCACCAATAAGCTTTTTAGTCACCATGAAACTCTTTGCTAGTATCTTCATAGTCTTCAATCCACTTTATCAAATTCTTGTTTGTAACATCTTGATCTTTCTTGAACAAAACTTTTGTTGCTTATGCAACCATCTTCCCTTCCAGTCCCATTGCCCTCTTCATATCAAGATCTTCTTCAATTTATTCAAAATCACTGATCACCTCATCCTGTCCCTCAGTGCCAGCACAAATTTCATAATCAGAGTCATCAGATTGTTCAATGTCAGGCCCTTCAATTCTACACTTTCCAAGATCAACATCAGTGGAATCGCCACGATTTTCAGGATCCTTAAAGAAATTATCTCTAATCTTCACCCCTTTCAACCACATGTCCATCAAATGCGATTCGTCTTTACCGTTCTCCTGTCCTCCGACAGCAGTCCAAAACCCAACATCACCAGAGACTTTGGATTTAGAAAACTTAACCATCAAGTGATCGGTCCTCGCCTTGGCATCATCTTCTTCTTTCTTGAACACTTCGATTGTCTCCTTCAATTCCTTAAATCCCTTATAATTTCAGGACTTTGATAATAATCATGAGATTCACAGAACTGTGTCATTGAACTCGTAGAACCTCTTCTTGACACCTTCTTGATTGCTCTTCTGAACCCCAATCTGTATCAATAAGGCATTTATCTCAGCACCACCTTTTGAGCTCTTCGCGGACGTCAATATCTCATCAATCTTTCGACTCAACACTTCAATGGTATGCATTACTTCATAGACTCCGATGTAACACTCGATGTCTCCTCCAATCTCTACTTTATCAGCCATTGATGAAACTTAGACAAGAACAGAGTAAAAAGAAGAGAAACAAAGCTTTCTTGAAAAGACAAACCAAGAACAGTAAAACCGAGAGATTTAAAAGAATGAAGTGAAAAGATGTTAGAGAGAGAGAGAGTTACAGGCGGCAAAAGCTGTTAATATAAGGTTTCAAGATCAAAGCATTTCTTGCTTTTGCGACAGAGACAGAGAGAAAGAGGGTCGGTCTTTGGCGCGAAAAGCCGTTCGCCGATATAGGTTGACAGTTGTTATTGGTTGGTTATGTTCAGGTAAAATGTAACTCTAGCTCTCACCGGTGGGTAACATATGTTTCGGTGACAGCACTGAAAATGGGCCCGTTGGATTGGGCCGGTGTGAATGGGCTTGAATCCCAAGGCCCATCGGGAAGTGAGGTTTATTGACGTTGAAAGAGGAGCGAGGGTTTTTGTTGGAAACGTGCGAGCATCTGGTGTCAGCAAGTATGGAGTTGGCGAACAAGGTGGTGAGCGCAGCAATCAAAGCCACCAACAGCAACGCAGTAGTGAATACATGTCTGCTGGCATCGTTCGTGGCCTTAAGCGTGAGATCGGTGAAGCAGCAGAATCACATTGAAGCTCTGGAGTCGGAGAAGGAATCTCTCCTCAATTCCAACAAATCCATGAAGAAGACTATGTGGGACTGGAAACAGCAACTCTTCGCCGAAGCTGCCACCGGTTCTGCTTCGCTACCTCTCGCTACACTCAAGTCCATCTACGGCGAATCATCGGCTCCTGGTAATACTTAATTATTATTTTTATTATTGGCTTTGCAATTTTGTTTCCGTATCGAAAATAATTGCTAAATATTGGAGTTAATGAGATTTATATTTGTATGAATTGAATAATAATGATACTAGAAATCTAACTTGTATCCAACTTGTTTGAACGAAATTGTCACGCCATAGGTTGGGATAGAAATTAAAATTTCAAGTTGGGATCTTGTTAATTAGACCTGGTTAATTAGACATGTTAATTGGTGCAAGTTTCTGTATGTGTTGATCATCCACTTCTGTGGGTATTTTCTTTTGGTATTGGCAGGAGAAGTTGTGAAGGCAGACGTAAAATCATCCCCCAACAAATTTGTAGTCTGAAACGGCGATGATGGTGAGCAAGCATAAGCATATTATGGAATGCGAATCAGAAGAAAACACTTGGTTCTGCATTGTGATCTCATTGTGAAGATGAAGATTTAATGAGATTTTTGGTTCCATGAATTCTTTGTTGAACCAGCTTAGATCTTATTTAATTTACCACTTTTTACTATATTGTTAAAGCATATGAAACCAAGTCTTCTTTCACTTCTGATCCTGTTTACTAATTGACAATCTGATGAGAGAATTTAAGGTTTCAAATGAAAAAATTGTTGAATTTAGGAGTTTCCGTCTTATTTTGGATACAACAAGATGACTGTCCAAACTCATTCATTATCTTGTCGACATAGCCTTCTTCCCTGTCAGGTCCTTCAATTCTAAAAACCCCAAAATTAAGTTCAGTGGAATTCACTGAACCTGTCGTCCTACAGCAGTCAAAACTCCAAGATCACAAACATGGTCCTGATTGATCGTCTCCTTCAATTCATATTCGTCTATCTTGTACCCCGTAATTGTTCCTTTCAATTCCTCAAATCCCTTATGATTACTCTTGAAACCTTTAGGAATTCCTGTCCATGTCTGCATATTAGTTTTTCGTGACAGAAATCTCTTATCCAGTTCTTGTTTAAATGTTGCAGGATTAAGGAGTTGCACCGCCACATAGTACAGGTGCATTTGAGACGGTTACCTCTGCGGCATCTCCACATCCCCCGAAGCAGTCTCCCCTATGTCAATGATATAGGTGCGTGTGAATAGTCCTCATTGTTCACGGTATCAAGTACTAATCTTTGTGATGTTCAATGCCCAGTTATCCCTATCCCTTCCCAAAGACTGCTGTGCTGATTAAATAGCTGTTAACTTCAGTGCTTAAACTTGAATTCTTGAGAACACAAGTTTTGTCAAATTACAATTGTTTGGTTAGCCATTAAACCTTAAGTTTTAAAAAAAAAAAAAAAAAAGAAAAAAAAAAAGAGATAGGATTATGTGTTAGCAGAGTAATCCTTAAAATGTATCTTGAAAAATGCTTCATGAATATGCTTTGCTGCGTTAAACATCCAAATTAGGTTTGATACCATATGATGCAGTTTGTAGTACATTAATTTTGCTAATCTATACCCAATGTATGCTTCACGAATACTTAAAATTGATGAGTAATGTGTCAAGACAAGAGAAATGCTAGCACTATACCTAATGTTTCATATGCTTGATTTGCCCGCGAACATTTCATCTGCAGCCTGCATTCTTTCTTCTTGGAGTTTACTTATATTTCATACAAGGATCAATAGATTTCCAACATTGTGTCTTACTATATGATTTAACTGATTGAACATGAAAAGAAGAGAGACTGCAAATCGGGACCTTCATGCCATCAATCAATATGACATTATATTACCAGTCAATTCTTCAGCTTAACTTCTCCAAGATGGCAAGATGATAAAACCTTTAATATGTTCTTGTAATTTTTGGTCACTTGCTAATTATAATGTTTTGTTAAGTACTCGAAACGATAGCTAAACTCACATGAAGGTCTGCTACATCAGAATTAATTTTGACATATTGTCTCATATCTACAATAAATTCCTTCTTCAATACCTGTAAACTAATTCAAATATAACAAAGAAATCAACAAGCAGGTTGTATCATCAACAGAAACTAATTCCTTACATCTCCAAGCAGTTAACAGAAGCAGAAAACAACTCAACTCAAAAATTTCACCTCTCGGGCAACTATCTTTTGTTTGGCACTAGCTATTGCACATCTATAGTAGAGGCAGCTATTTCGGTTCAAACCTCAGTCTTTTCTAATTCTCAATCATCCGACACCTCCAGTCCGCACCACAGATCGTTTATCTTCATCTCCACAACTCTTTTCCAGAAACTTTCAAAATTCAAAACCTCGGACGCAAAGATTGAAGAAGACTTTTTCTTCAGTTTTTTTACCTCCTTTTCAATCCCTTTCAGTGCTTTCTCATATTGTTTAAGATCTGTTTTCGGTGGATATAACACCTTTGATTCAGGCAGACCAGGATTATTCAGCATCCAATCCAACTGGTATACTTCATGGTAAAATTGTAGGAGGAGTTCATCAACTTGACTCCCTTCAGAAATGCTTTTCTTCAGTTTTTCCTCACTGGTATCTGTTTGCTTCCCAGCTGCCGAGCTTCCTGAATTAGACTTATTCTTCCTCAGCCTCACTTCTTCCCTCTTTCTTATTTCTCCATCCGCGATTTCCAGGGCACTGATAAGCTTTTTAGTCACCATGAAACTCTTGTTGTCAGTCAGAGATTGAAGGGCAGATTTGAACTCATGAAACTTTGCCAGCACTTCTTCCCTCTCTGACAGCCTGAACATGAGGTCGCCAAGCATGCGGCAGACGTCAGCCCCCAGCTCAACTGCTCGATCTTTCATTTCTTTCAGAGCTATCCATTCTTTGCCAGGAGCTTCACAGTCTCTTATCCACTTCATCAAATTCTTCTTTTCAACATCTTGATCATTGTATTTCTCGAGTAATATTTCTCTTCCTTCCATCAATGCACGCATCTTCCCTTCCAGTCCCATGACCTTCTTCAATTCAACCTCTGCTTCAATTTCTTCAAAGTCACTGATCACCACTGATGTATCTTGTTCCTGTCCTTCAAACTCCAATGGCAACTCATTCATTTTCTTGTCCACGTAGCCTTCTTGCACGACAAGCCCTTCACTTCTCCAAAATCCGAAGTCAACATCAGTAGCATCACCGGGGTTGCCAGGTTTCTCATAGTCATAGAATTCCTCTTCTATCTTCATCCATTTGATCCCCATGTCCAAGATAAGTGCTTCGTCTTTACCATTCTCTTGTCCTCCTACAGCAGTCCAAACCCCAACATCACTATCACCAGAGTCTCTTGATTTACCAAACTTAACCATCAAGTGATTGATCCTCTCCTTCATATCATCTGCTTCTCTCTTGAACCCTTCAATCGCTTCTTTCAATTCTTCAAATCCCTTATCACTACTCATGAAAACTTCAAGACACTGGTGATCATGTTTTTGACAGAACCGTGACAGGAACTTATCGAACCTCTTCTTCACGCGTTCTTGATTATTCTTCTGTACCCTGATTTCTATCAATAAGGCCTTCATTTCAGCACCACATTTTGAGCTCCTCGCGCTCACCAACATCTCATTGATCTTCCGACCCAACTCTTCAATGGCGTGCTGTAACTTGGAGACTCCAGTGTAAACCTCAATGCCAACTTCACTTTCACCCATTGATGATCCTTTTAACAAGAACAGAGTAAAGAGAGATCCCAACACAACAATAAAAGGAAAGAATATATAAAAAATAAGTAGTAGGCGCCAAAAACTGTTTTGCCACTTTCAATGAACCTTTCTCATAACTTGAGATTTTGCCTAATCATCAACATCATCTCAAGAAAGGAAGCTATGAAGATGAGTAAGTTGATAGAAAGAAAGAGGAAGAGATAATGAAGAGACAAGTCCATTTATGCTTATTCTTTGAATAACTTTACAGCCATTAATGAGTAATACAAGGCTGTTGCATTTCCAAAGGAAATACACTGTATCAGCCATTAATCTTAAATGCTTGAAGACGATCACAACCCCCAATAAGTCATTTTCTCAAGATCCCAATCAGGGTTTTGATCACTACTGGAACCATTCAACTCTAGATTTTAGACACCATTTATTGTATTTAATTGTTTGAATATAATCTAATAATTACCATTTTAGAGATCAGTCAGTTGTATTTAATTGTATGAATCTAATATGTAGCATTACCGTTCCAATAACTGGACCTAACGTCTAATAATATCCATTTTATAATTTTTGATTAAAATAGAAAATAACACTTCTAGCATCTTAATTCCAAAAAAAAAAAAAGGTTGAAAAGCGTTTTCAATGAAAATATTCTCAAATAGTATTCGCATTTGAATCGCCAATGTGTGCGATTTAGGTTATGAGGATAGCTAGTACTCGCAGAGTCGCAGTGGTTGCTTTCAATTTAAACGCACAGGATAAGGTCTAGGCCTGCATGGCATCCATGCAAACTGGAACAATACCTGAACAATCTGACAGCAAATACTGGATAAAAAGCCCTTTGTTTTACTATTTTGAGGCATTTTATTATTATTATTTATTTGAGAACATTATTGAATGTATAAAAATGCTTTTGAATACATTATATGCAAGTAGTAGGGTCAGTTTATTTTTTTATAGGCTGAATTCGTTTAGAGACTAAACCTTAAATCTAAAACTTAAATGATATACTACTACTACTAAATAAAAAATAAAAGTGTTAATTATTTATTTTTTAAAGACATAAATATCTGAATAAAAATAAATTTAAAAATATATTAATATAAAAATAATTATAATAAAAAAATATATATTATAATTATAATTCATCAATTAAGTATTAAATAATAAATCAAGACTTTCACTTTTTATTTTAAATTATTTTTTAATATTTTTAAATTATTTAATTATTTAAAAAATAAATAAAAATAATTTAATATATCCAATTTACACTCCGTAACGAGTTTTAAGTAAAAAAATAACCCTTTAGCCTTACGAGCTTCAAATTCTGTAAAAAATCTGAAAGTTCAAAGTAAGAATGGTCACATTTCCTCATAACTGAACCATAAAGGAGATGCAACATCTCCATAGTTTGAATTTTGGCATCGATGGAGTATGACCTTCGAAACAGACGATCATGTTCGGTGTCAAATCCAAAACATTTGATAGGAAAACTGTGAATAAATGTTCATGTCTGCTTCTTCAAGATAAACCTAGTTAGATAAACAAATGAGCTTATTGTATACACTACACCATCAATGATTTCACAATTTTTTGTTATCTTCTCTGACCAAAATCAAATTTCTTCATTGGGTAGTTACGAGTCATGAGAGAATGAAATTTTTAGTTTTCTGTGGCAGAAGAAAAAATCCAGGTGGAATGAAGCCTCATCAGATTCTCACCAGACCCTAACCTCAAAATTTATCCAAAACAAGTTTCAAGTTTCTAACAATTAGTTTCATAACATAAAACATCAAAAGAAAACTTGATGGTTTTGTCTATTTTGTCCAAAAAAACAAAAAGTTGGAGGGAAATTTTGCCATCTCTTTACTCTGTAAATGCTCCCACAACGACTAAATTGTGTGATGATGACAGTAAATAAATAAATAATCCTTTTTTTTTTAATCAAAACACATAAGTATACGACCCCAACCAACAATCGGTTCACCCAAACCCCCGAAGAAACCACCCCAAGAAAAGAAACAAATTTGGTCTAAACTAATGTGATAGCAAGTAAATGCTAGCAAAAAGAACAGATCAAATGGCAACAGCATCTTGTAAACTTAAGGTATTTACTCCAAAATCAATTACAATATGCTTGCACTTTTGCACAGTATTCACTCAGGAAAAAACCATATTATGCACCCGAGAACGAACTCAACAAGTAAAAAGATGGTATGCGAGAGGTAAAGATGATATATGATTACTGTGCAACATGGAAATTGGTAATAAAGGATTCAAATTGTACAGTTTTAAGAGGCAAAACTATTTAATACAGCAAAGCAATGATGCTTTCTTATAACAATACATGAATCCCGGATATTATTAAAACATTATCCAAATCTCTCCGTAATTTGAAAAAACAAAGAATCACTGTAGCTGCATTAGACTAACCAAATGAGCTATTTACATAACAAGCTATTGG